>JAJAGP010005006.1:5481-39426 GCA_025084515.1 Ancistrus triradiatus | reverse complement strand
ACAAACCACTACAAATAATATCAGGTGAGGGCCTGGTGTGTGTTCTGCAAGGTGAGCGACAGTTCACGAGCAAGTTTATAGCGGCTTTTTAAAGGCACTGATCACTTGTCCAAAGCAGTACTTTATTAATTCAATTTTTAAATACTTGATCATGATTTTATCAATTTCATTTTGATGTTGTGTTTAAATACAGCTGGAAAAAGATTGAATTTAATTGTTTAGGGTGTAATGTGTAAAAGGTAAGGATTTCAGACTGTCTATATCAGAACAGACACAGTACAATTATTTCTGGTCTTCTTGTTAATTTATGGAAGGCTTGCCTTTTTTTCCCCTTCCCTCCACCAATTTACTTCACTTGTAGCAGCTTTCTCATCACAGTTTCTATTGACAACTTGCTAAATTCATTTTAATGTTATCCATATGAACATTGTACATGGACAGCACTGCTATTCTGGTTTACAATTTGATTTTCTCCTGAGTTCCCTGGGCAGTACATACCTACATATTTTTAAAAAGTGGATCAGGAATTCTCAATTGTAAAGCAAGAACATAAATGTCTTAACTTAATCCTGATACAACATGGAGAAAATGATGAACAAGCCAGAGAGCAGAAGGAAGAAAAATAAGTGATCGCTGAGAACCTTCAGGATGAATCCTGATCTACCACAAATGGCCAAACCACAATCTCTGCCAGTGTTTTATTAGTAGTATTTTAAGTCTAGAATGGCTTGACAATGCACTTTGTACCTTTAATACTCAGGTGTAAATATGTTTTAAAGAAATTGTGGAAGCCATAATGGTTATGATAAATTGGTACTTGTAGAGAGCAGCTGTAAAAAATATATTTGCTGCCACAGTGTGCAACAGCTATCATATTTTTAAACTCTTGCTCATATGGATTTGTATGTATGTGCTTTGTGTATTTTGGTTAAAGAAATAATAAGCATTGTACCGTGGACTGGTACTTTGTACCATGATAATTGCCAAGTAATGACGATGGTTCCACCTGTGCTGTGGTGCAAAATATTTGTAAAGCTATGTCATAATGTCCTGGGATAATACCTTGGCGGTTGGTATTTTTTGCTTATACTTGAAGAATATGACCTAGTGACTACAGCACTGCAAGGTACTGCGTTGTTATGTACAGTTGTGTGATGAGTGTGCTTTTTGTGTTTGTGCTCAGCATTTCAGTATTGGCAAGTTTAAAGAATAAAATACTCAAGTGTTTAATACTACAGCTATGTGCGTTGTTTAATGACTACATTACGTTCTGTGAAACAGGTCATTGATTGAAATCTTGGTCCGGAAATGACCTTAGTCACATATTTCTTTTTAAGTTACTGTAATGTAAATGTAACATGAATGTGTCAGAGATTCAGCTGTAAATGCACAACATCATGGATCTTCAGTTATAAGGACACATTAACAATCACATAAACTGTAGAATCAAAATATAGCAACACAGACATAGTCCCTACTTATGCACATAGTTAAAAGTAAATAAAATCTATATAAACTCGACATTAAAGTATGACATGAATAAAATCTATGGTAGTAAAAATGAACATGCTCAACCATTTTTAATTTGACCAGCTGTTTTGGCTGCAGGATCCAGAGTTGTAATTGACAGATTTTTATTTCCTGATATAATTTGTTATAATTGCTAAGACCTCGGTCGTTAAAGCAAACGGACGTTGATCAGATGGTTGTTAAATGGCGCTTAGTCTTACTACATTTACAGCATTTAGCAGAGGTTTTCTTCAAGCAATCAAAGGTTAAGAGCCCTCGAACCCACAACCTTCTGGTCAGTAGTCTAGTATGTTGACCACTGAACCGCCACTAAGTTCTAAACAGGCTCTCAGAAGTTTGACATTTTAACCACACAACCACATTCATTTGCAAATGTAGAAAATGCTCCAAATGGTACTAACCTGTCTCAGACTGAGCGGGTGCTGGAGTGGTGGTGCAGGGTTTGGGTCCAGGCAATGCCTTTTGCCTGGGTCGGGTGCCACACAGGATCATCTGCTAGCACTGCAACATCTACGCCTATCCAGCCCTGAGTTGGACTGGTACCCGTTCAGGGTACACGCTTGCCTGCTGCCTGTGAGCTCTGTAGATGGGCTCTGGAACCCCTGCAACCCTGACCAGGATAATCGGGGCTAAAATGTGGGGGAAAAACAAAACAAATTAATCGGGGCTAAAATGTGGGGGGAAAACAAAACAAATTATATAGATAATATATATATTAATATATGTATTATATATATATATTATAGATATATATATAATATATATATTTCCTGGTCAGGGTTGCAGGGGGTGATATATATATATATATATGTCTTGTATAGATATAATATATATAATATACACACACGGCACATATATACATATATATATATATATATCACCGTATTATATACGTATTTTTATATATATATATATATATATATATATATTAATAAAGATACGTGTGTATATATAATAATATATATATATACTTATTATATATGTATTATATGTACAGTGTGTGTGTGTATATGATATATATATCATATATAAGATATATATATATATATATAATATATATGACACACATATATATACACACATATATATACACATATATTGTTTTGTTTTCCCCCCCACATTTTAGCCCCGATTATCTGGTCAGGGTGCAGGGGATATAGATATATATATATATATATATTATATATATATACACACACGCACATTATACAGATACATATATATATATATATATATATACGAGTTGTATTTATAGATATATATAAAATAAGTGTATATATATTAATATATATATATATTTAGATATATATATATATATATATATATATATACGACTTATATATATGTATATAGTATACGTGTGTGTGTGTATATTATATATATATATACATACATACATACATACATTACATACCTACATACATACATATAGTATAGAGATATATATAGATATACATACATACATTCATACCATACATACATAAATAATACATACATAATATATAAATACACATACATACATACATACATTACATACATACATACAGACATAATACGTACATACAACATACATATATATTATAATATATATATATCTAATATATTATATATTATAATCTATTATATAATATATATATATATACATACATATATATATACATATATATATACATATATACACACATACACATCTGCTTTTTGGCAGTTCTCTAATGCCATACACATTTAAGTTAGAAATTTTGAACAAAAATGCAGTCATTAAGTAAATACTTGAATGTTTTTATTTTTACTTCACAAAAGACACAGCAATTATTGTTCATCGTACTTAAATAACTTGAAGGGTGCATATGGTGTAAAACCGTAACTTAAATTCTTACACCCACATCAGCAACCTTATAACTGTGACCTTACTATACTTAGTCGTACTACTAGATGCTACCTAAACAGTAGCAGGAGGAGATGAGTGTCATCATGAAGTGGTTGTTGATATGCATCATCATTGGTTCACAACGCTGTTGTTAGAGGCTGCTGCTACAACATAAGCCTCAGGGACCTGAGAGTGGAAAGACTGACACTCATTTTAGCAGGTTGTTGTTTGTGCTGCATCAGGTAAGTGCTCATTCAGATCACTGAGATTTGATTTCTTATGCAATTTACATATTAATATGAACGTGTATGATTTAAGGGGTGATCACTCTAGATGCTTCTAGATGTAGTTGTAGTTAAATCCGTAAATACTTTGAAATTAGTATGAAATGTTTGTTTACAAGTTTTTTGTCTAACTCTCCGTTGGTGGTTCAAACACAAGCTAATATGAATGTAGTTGACAGTTGACTGATTTTAACCTATTTGAAAATATGGTGTCTGTCATGAACTGTATTTTATACAAACTACCTTGTTACACTTTGGTCTAATCACACTTTTTTTCTTCTTTGTTTTCTTAGGATGGATGCCATCCAACAAGCAACTAGCAATTTATTACATGCAGTGAATCATAAAATATTTTGAAGATTTTCTTTTCGGATTTAAACTGCAAGTTAGGATGATGTTATACACACGAACCAGTGTATCATTGGGGTCCATATCCTAACCTAGAATTGGTCATTGGTTACATATTTGACAAGGTTGAATGAAGATCATGGATCCAGTTGTTTCCCCCAACGAATGTGAACAGAAATGTACACCACATGACCTAAGCTGTAGAAATGATGAGAGTCAAAATAACCCTTCTCTGTTAAATGGAGAACCTAGTAGTTCATCAAACAGTAACACCAAAAATACAGAAGAACCACACTCGGAGCTGGACCTTTTGCTTCCTGACAGCTGTTTGCAGCCATCAACCACAGGTACTGATGAGGAGCAGACATCAGTTTTGGCTCCGGCCATGCCAGAAGAATCAACCTGCAGTATGGTGCTTCAGATCCTGGTTCCATTCCTCCTGGCAGGCTTTGGAACAGTGATGGCAAGCATGCTTTTAGACATAGTGCAGGTAAGTGAGAGATGGAATGGGGACAGATGTAGTGCGGGTCCATTGTTCGTCACTGAGGGATGTACGTGTTGGTGCGGCAGCACTGGCATGTGTTTCAGAAAGTAAAAGAGATCTTCATCCTGGTGCCTGCATTACTTGGCCTGAAAGGTAACTTGGAGATGACACTTGCATCCAGACTTTCCACAGCGGTGAGTATTAATGCTGATTTATTGCAATAAATTAAAATTAAATGGTGTATGGACACACATGTAATGTCCTGGGGATGCAAATGGCACCCAGTCGTTATACACCCATGGACATTACGTGTGTGGGTAACTGTAAGAAACATTTTATTGTTAAGAAAGGTGTCATGCACAAATTTAAGGTATATAATTCCAAACATTAATAAAAAACTACCTATAACACTGAAAAATAGCATTTGTTAGCTATCCCTGCCCTCTAATATTACAGTTTACTATTAAATATAAATAATTAACTCATCTATGTCTTTTCACTCCATATCTCATCTATGCCTTAAATATTTTTTACTTAAGAAATCCACAATACTTTACTTTTAAAATACACATTTTACTCATGTCCCCAGGTTTTCACTCAGTCCTGTTACCGTAACATATTCACACTTCTGAAAATTATGGAACACACCACAAGTCTCATGTTCAGTAGGAAAGTGGATGATTTGGATCTTCTAAAGATCATGAGAAGACCAAAAATATGTTCTCTCTTAGTTTGTTCTGTGTATTTGATGATAGTGTAACTATGACTGAGAAGGTCTCTCAACTTACTATCCTATTACTTATTATATTATACTATTATTTTTAAATGTTATTTGTTCATTGTAAAAATACATATTTTGGTAAATCATTAGAACCTGTGCTCAGTGTCCTAATGCTATTAGTATGGATGCCATGTGGCTACATTTTATGCATTTGCTAATTCTGTGCTGATTCTGTGCTTAAGACTGAGCAACAGTAATGGGAGAAACAATGTAAAAATAAAATAAAGTTGCCTGAGATTGACCAATATTCATTATGAATAGTTACATATGTCAGTTGTTAGAGTCAGTGTTGTAAAACTATAGAGCTACAACAAGCTAATGGCACCCATTCGACGGAATGACTCATATACATTAAATGTATGGTATATATAGTATGCACAGTATATACATACAGTACTGTGCAAAAGTCTTAGGCTGCCATTAGATTAGATATACAATTGTTTTACCAATGGTGTAAAGACCATATATAATTATTTATCAGTCTCTTTATTAGAATACAACCAGGACATTTTTATGCAGTATTGAAAAATAGCAAGTGGTATGTATTAAGTGTGACCCCCCCCCACCCCCTTACACTTGAGCAATAGTCATCTGGCAGCATCATCAGGATGCCAAGTAGACCCGTCAAGAGTTCAAAAGAACCTTGATCAGGAATGCTCTTACTGGAAAAATAGCAGAAAGGACAATGGGGTGAAAGGCCTAGGATATGCTATAGACACCCAAAATTGTACAATATGTAACATTACTAAGCTTTTACTGGCCTCAGCAGCAATTAAGAAAGAAAGTAACGTAGTATCAGAGAGCCTTCTCTGTTTGATTTCTTAAACATTTGTCCTGTGGGTAAACTTGCAGACAGCTTTTCACAGAACGAGGAGTTAGAGTTGTTCCACTCAGTGGTAATGGCTTCAGTTGACAAGTGGAAAAATGTTTTCCAGTTAGTTTATGTTCAATGTAAGACCAAATATTCTCTGTAGGGTTCATATCTGGACTCTGACCAGGCCAAAGCATGAGCCACATCAACTTGTTCTCAAGCCACTTCTTGGTGGTCTTCGCAGTGTGAGAAGGACCATTGTCTCGTTGAAACATAACATGTGATTGTTTCTCTTTACTATTAAATTGCTGGACGCAAACCTTTCTGCGATTATTTCTCTATACTCCAAAGCGTTAATTGACTTTTCACAGTGAAGCTCCCCAAACCAGAAACAAAGATTCTTCCATGCTTAATGGTAGTAGAGAAGCATTCACTGTTGTATTTCTCATAAGATCTACTAAGACACCTCTCTGGACCATCAATGTGCAGCTAAAATCGTGATTCATCGGTCCACAGAACTCTTCTGAACCACTCAATCAAACTTTCCACGTTCTGCCAGAAACTTAATTCTGTCCTTGACGTTTTCTTAGACTGCAATGACTTTGTAAGTCATCTTCTAGACACAAGACCTGCACTAGACAGCCTTATGGTTTTGTTCTTCTCGAAAAATCTTCTGAATTCTCCTGACAGTTATTGAAGACTTTTCTTTTCCTGTCTTTGCAAATAGTAAACCCTGATTTTATCTTTATGTAGAAGACTACGTATTTGAATTTCCCCAATAGTTCACTGCAGCAGTGAGCAGTAGTGAGCAAATGGTGGGACAGGTCTGCATTTTCTTTGTTCTTGCTAATTTTCTAATTTGTTGTTAGGACCATTAAAAGCTTAAATCTATATGGGTATGGTCTTCAGCCTTTCGCTATACCACGGGTACCACAGGCACATCTTGTAGTGTAGTGAGATACCTTTTTCCCTTTGACACATAGTCTTGGTTGTATTGTGAAACATTACAACATTACAGTCTTGTGCTGAAAAGAAAACAGCATTAGTAGTTAAGCTTAAAGTTCCTCTTGTTGCAGCCATTAAATCCATGAACTTTATCTTTAAATCCTTGCATGTTTGACAGCGTGTTTAATGGGTATTTCCAAAGCATCATACCATGTGTGTGCATACACATACATTCTTAAACCTGAATAATTAGCAAGTTCACAGCCAACTGAAATTCAACCCAACTGATTTACAATAGCTGTGTTTACTTTAGGTGAATGTTGGCAAAATTGACTCCACAAGAGAAAAGTGGAACCTCATAATTGGAAACCTTGCCCTCAAACAGGTAAACATGACTTTTAGTTGTTTGTTTTCTGACTTTGTTGATATTTTGTTGTTGTTGTTGTATAATTATATGAGTTTAATCCTAGTTCTGTAATGTGCTATTCATTTCCCCTAAGGTTCAGGCCACAGTGCTCGGTTTCCTCGCTGCTTTGGCTGCGACATTGCTTGGATGGGTTTTGGATGAGAATCTTAGCATCAGCTCTACAGCACTGTTATGCTGCAGTAGTGTGGTGACAGCATTCATGGCATCTTTATTGCAGGGTAAACATATAGTATTTGTATGAATTAACACAAGCTTGGTGACCAGGTTTGTGGCAACACGACAATGATGTAAAAACAAAGTTCCTAGGCAAAGGAAGACCGGCTGTTTTTTGTGCTCATAAACCTGTATGAGGGAGTACACTTTTATTACATTTATTCTTTAACTAGTCTATTTAGAGAATTACTGTCATACTGATGATGATGGAAATGTTGGATGAA
Source organism: Ancistrus triradiatus (assembly GCA_025084515.1). Classification (NCBI taxonomy): domain Eukaryota; kingdom Metazoa; phylum Chordata; class Actinopteri; order Siluriformes; family Loricariidae; genus Ancistrus; species Ancistrus triradiatus. The sequence continues at coordinate 31,512 of JAJAGP010005006.1, read as the reverse complement.
ATTGCAATAGCAAAAATACACAAGGCAAAACAAATTAATTTCAAGGGAAAATGAGGTTAAAACTTACTGACGGTGAAGGAACAAAACTGTTATGCACCTAGATTATGTCTAGTGCAAAAATTTGGGCAAATAAAAATCATTTTAATTTTCACAAGCTTCACAGGACACACCTTGTCATTTTTAGTCAAGTGAACCATTAGTGCTTATTTGCTATATTGGGTAAACCTTAATACTTAACACTTGCTAGTTCTAATAACTCCGCCATGAAGCACCCTTTTGTACAAGTTCAACACAACAGATGCAGATGTTTAATGTGTGTAATATGTAATAAATGCACACTGCTCCACATTTATAATTATTTTATAAATGATGCCCACAGTTCAGGGAGGCCTATGTCAAGCCCATAATACACACAAGCACAGTGTGTGGTAATGTTGTGCTACAGATTACAGACTGTCTTTAACGGGGATAAGTTGCTGTCTGAGCGAATTATTTTTTTAACTCCAGACTGAAATGTTACTAATTTAGGGTTGAGTCATGGCATCCATGATGATGTGCTTTCAAAACTGATTTAATGTTTGGTTGCAGAATCAGAGTTTGTGTTGTGTGCAATATTGTGGCTAACCCTTATCATTGGGGTGGTGTTCTATTACCTGTGTGTCATTTGCTTCTCATAGGTATCATTATGGTAGGTGTGATTGTTGGCTCAAAGAAGGCAGGTTTCAACCCAGACAACATAGCAGCACCAATTGCAGCCAGTTTTGGTGACCTCATCACTCTGGGGCTGCTTGCTGTTATCAGTGAATTGTTTTTCTACTGCAATAGTAAGATGAAGTTAAAGCACTGGCTTATATGAAGAAGAGTCTTGCTCCATTTGTGTGCATTATTACTTCACCTCTCTTTTTAATTTTTTTTTTCTCTTTAGAGATTCACCCCAGTATTACCTATGTGGTGTGCATTTTCTTCCTGGGCTTAACGCCAATCTGGGTTATAATTTCGCTTCGGCATCCCGAGAGCCGAAAACTGCTATATTGTGGTTGGGAACCTATAATTACAGCCATGGTTATTAGCAGGTCAGTAACTCACTATGTTATTATCATCTGGTCTGATGCACACAGTTTTTACTATCATATTTCACTGAGCATCATTGTGAATCTTTTTTTAGCATTACACCTTGTGCTTGTAGTGAACACAGGTTAAGAACTGTATATACAGTCATTCACCATTGTCTTCTACTGAAACATGCCATAAAACTGTGTCCTTGTCTATGTCTTCAGCATGGGTGGACTCATTTTGGATAAAACCATTTCTGATCCAAACCTAATGGGAGTAGTGGTTTATTCACCTGTTATAAATGGTCAGTAAATATATCAGTACTTCAAACTTCAACATTTATTGTATTGGTATTGATAGTAACCCAACAGTACTGTATTTCTATTTGAAGTATTATAACATTGTCAGTCTTCATTATCATATAAGTATCTGGATGGACATGATTATATTTTTTAATTTGTTCTTGAACATGGATTCTATTTGAGTCTGAATTAATTTGAATTTTTCATGGTCATTGCGCTTAGGAAACTAGCCGTATTTTATTTATTTCTTTTAAAGATTAACCAGTAGTGTTTTGGGTGCATTTAAGGTGGTACAAAGCAATTTGGGCTTATCTACATATATTAACTGCACTGCTTACCTACTCTTAAGGTGTCGGTGGTAACCTAGCAGCCATCCAGTCCAGTCGTATAGCCACATATCTTCACTTCCATTGTTCTCTGGGAGAACTGCCCGAAGGTGCAAAGTGCTGCTACTGTCCACTGTACACCCTTTATGAAAAAGGTAAAAACATAACTATTATAGTAAATACACTCAGTGTATCAGTTGGTACTAATACTCTAATAAGCTTCCTTATTTAGTGTATGCAGTGTAGTTTTTAACTTGAAAAGGAAAAAGAGGTTGACTTGCACCCTTGTATCCAAAGTTTGCCAGCTCATGTTTCATGCTGCCTCTTGGTACCAGGCCTACTGAAGAATCTCATATGTAAATGTACATCGTTTTTCAATCACTCTCTCCTGTGCCAAATTTAAAATGTGATGCAGAGGAGCAGCTTTATTATATGTTATCTCCTAAAAATGTATGCTTGGTCATTTGTCTTACATCTTTGTTTTAACTGATTTACGTTGCAAATCCTGATTAACACTATTATACAGAATGGAATTCTGAAAGTGCACGTTTGCTTTTGTTACCACATGACATTTCATATTACAAGTGGAAGGGAGATTATTGCAACCCCTAATATCTTCTATAGGTGTTTGCATTAAAATACCATTATGATTCAGTATTTACTATCCGTCTCCTATCATTGTGTCATTGGCAGGGTACAACAGCAGAACAGCTCGGGTGCTGCTTCTATTCGTCATTCCAGGCCATGTGATTTTTTTTTATAGCATTTATTTAATACATGGTGGCAACAGCACATTCCCATTAGCAATCTTTATGACCCTTTACGTAGTTGCTGCTTTTACACAGGTGAGTAGATGGTTAAGATTTTTTAAGTCATATGTAATGATATTGATATTTGTCCTTTATGGTTTAATTTTTCCTTATCTTCATCTGAACTTCTCTTTTAGGTATTTCTACTGTTATGCATAGCTGACTGGATGGTCCATTGCTTGTGGAGGTTTGGTCGAGATCCAGACAGCTTCTCTATCCCTTATATAACGGCCTTGGGAGATCTGCTGGGCACCGGCCTTTTAGCGCTCTGTTTTCACCTGCTCTTGGTCATTAATAACAAGGGTTCAGAGTTGGGGGACTGACGTTAGCTTACCATGGCCTATATAATAATGTTTTTTCTACATTTATTTGTTATCATTTACTAGTTTTCTATATTTTTAAGATTTTAAATGATAGTACAATGGTTCAGTGCAGGTAGATAAATATTCATTCTTATGTGTTACCTAGGATATCTTTTTGAGGCATGAAACCTTTGAACCATAAACCATGTATCTTTGGAGAGGAATGTCATAATAACATGGATGTTGTTAGAATCAGTGTGCAATTAAGTGAAAGATAAAAAAAAATGGCTCTTTGGTCCAACTCATGTAGACAAACATGAAGATGTTTTGAGAAGGGGAACTGCCAACTCAGTGTAAAAGTGTAAACATCTTATGCTAATTTCAAGGGCAACTCATCTTACATTAACTGCATGGTGGCAGTGTTACAAACAGACTCATTAACTTCAGTCTACCTGCAGTTACAGTTACTGAATAAACAAACCCTGCACTGTGGCAGTGTCACCAGTAAATCCAAATCATGCCTCAAATTACAGGGCAGCGATCATGGCCTTACATTCTGGATTACATTTATTGATAATTTTTCAGAGAACAGTGACAAAAGTCCTTAACCATCCTCGTACCTTAGTACATGGTTCAAAGCTTTTCAGTTGTTTCATAAAATTATTTTATCTTCCTTTGCTTTGGCTTTTCCCATTTGGATAGTTAGCTATCAGTATGCAGTAGATGCTGATATTAAGTGTTGTTAAATAAAGGAATAATTAAGAAATTTGAAGAGTTATGTATGATCACGTACAGTCGGAGTGCCACTGATGTAGTAGGAACTTGGAGAAAGGATTTACGAACATTAAGGTGAATGATACTTGTTACCAATGCCATACTGTTCAGCATTAAATTACTTGTCAACATATCATTAGTCTGTTTTATTTTAGTCAAATCTGCTCAGTTTTCATGTTTCAGTTATTGATGTTTTGTAATTTTACAGATGTATGTACTGTAGTAGAATGAGAGAATTCACACATCTGTATTTCCAGTGGTAGTTTTAAGGAATTTAATGAGCATGTTGTTTTCTTAGGATACCTGAATGCATATCTCTCCACTATGCAACTTTTACTTGAAATAAATACAGTGATGTTGAACTTCCAAACCTTCTCAGCAAAGTGGACTGATCATTTAGTACTATAATTATAATAATGGTACTTATCATTATTATTATTATTATTATTATTATTCTATTAGTATAAATAATAATAAGTTGAATTTTATAGCTCTTTAACCAGGCTCAAGGACACGGACAATTAATAGAACAAACAAAACAAAAAGTGAAGATAGTGAAGTACAGATTTAAAAAAATACCTTAAAAAGAAACCAGTACACCAAAAAAGTACTCAATTACAGGTAACGTGAGTAAATGTAATTAGTTACTTTCCACCCTTTGTTCTACACATTATTAGTTTTGTTCTTATGTTTATTTTTTAAACAGCATACAGACCAGATGGGCACGATATTAGTTAACCAAAACGGTTCAAACATACAGTCGTATGAAAAGTTGGGCACCCCTTGATATTTTCATGATTTTAGTTTATAAATCATTGGTTGTTCAGATCAGCACCTTGAGTTAAATGATATCAAAGCAGATGAAACACAGTGATATTGAGAAGTGAAATGAAGTTTATAGGATTAAAGAAAGTGTGCAGTTTAATTATTCAAACAAAATTAGGCAGGTGCATTAAATTGGGCACCCCAACAAAAAAAATGACATCAATATTTAGTAGGATCCCTTTGGTAGAACATAACAGACGCTAAACGCTTCCTTAACAGCTTCCAGTCTGGATTCTGGTGAAGGTTGCTTTGGACCATTCTTCTTTAGAAACATCTCCAGTTCAGTCAGGTTTTGATGGTTTCCGAGCAGGGAAGCCCACATTTCAGTAATTTTCATGTTCTGGGGACTGCGATGGCCCATTCCAGAACGTTGTACTGGTTCCTCTGCATGAATGCATTAGGAGATTGAGCAGGGGTTTGGGGCGTTGGCCTCGGTGCAACTTGGTCACTGATTCTTGAACAGTGTTATCAAGAAGAATCTGGAGATATAACTGGAATCCATGCGCCCTCAACTTAACAAGTTCCGAGTACTGCACTGGCCCAACACAGTCCCACAGCAGGAGGAACTGCCACCAAATTTTACTGTGGTAGCAAGGTTTGTCTTGGGAAGCTGTGTTCCTTTTTCCGCTCTTGTTATGTCCAAAATAACTTCAATTTTAGTTCATCAGTACACAGCACTTTATTCCAAAATGAAAGCTGGTTGTCCAAATGTGCTGTAGACACCTCAAGTGACTCTGTTTGTGGCGTGTCTGCAGAAAGGCTTCTTCGCATTACTACTCCCAATACAGCCTCTCCTTGTGCAAAAGGCGCTTTGTGTAGTTGAACGATGAACGTGGACACCATCTGCAGCAAGATGAGGTTGTAGGTCTTTGGAGGTGGTCTGTGGCTTGACTATGGATGTTCTCACCATCCTTCGCCTCTGCCTATCTGACGATTTTTCTTGGTCTGCCACTTCGGGAGTTCCTTTAACTAGAAACAGTGCCGTGGTCTTCCATGCCTCACTATGTTCCTCACAGTGGGAAAACTGACAGCTGAAATCTCTGAGAGAGCTGTCCCTTTCCCTGAACCATTGATGTTGAACAAACTTGCTGTCAGGACAATTTTGAGAGTTGTTTTTGAGGCTTCCCATGTTGCCATCTTCAGAGAGATCAAAGAGGAGAAAAAACTTCCAAAGTGGCCACCTTAACCCTTTCTCATAGTTGGATCACTTGTGTTGTAGATCAAGGCAATGAGCTTACAAACAAATTTTGTGTCCCAAAATTAGTGAAAGGTATTCAAATGACAAGGGTGCCCAAATTTATTGCACCTGCCTAATTTGTTTTTGTGGGGCAATTAAACTTTTTTTTTTATGCACACTTCGTAAAACTATAAACTCATTTCACTTCTAAATATCACGGGTGGTCATATGCTATATACTATTTACCTGAAATGTGAGCGGACAACCAATGATTTATAAAGAAAATTCCTGAAAATTATCAGGGGTGCCCAACTTTTTCATCCGAACTGTATTTGAGACAGTATGCTCCAAGCATAAGTCAGTCAGCAGCAATGTGGTAGTGTGCGGGTTTGACTAGATACATAGAAAGAGAGAGAACTAAAAAGCTTACTTTTCATTGGATTTCCAACACTCATTGCCTCAGACAAGATCATGAGAATAGGTTGGGGATTTTTAAAAATAGATTCCTTACCATGTACTGAATCTGGAGGGCTTCAAATGATTCATTTTGGAATGATTATTAGTGCGCTTAAATAAATGAACAAATTAAAAGAATATGTGATGCACATGCATAGAATGATTACTACGTCAGTGACGTATAAGTACCCTTCATTATCCTGCATGATTGTTGTTCATATGGCCTTTGGGTGGCTTGTGGAGCAAAAGGTGTGTGTTTTTAAATGCAGTCATAAAAACTGCATACTCATATCCTGTGAGTGTCATCCAGAGCTACACAGTTTTCAAAAAATGCATTTTGATGTGGAAGAGCATATGTATTAGCCAGGACAACACTGCCTCTCCTCACTGCCTCCATCCACCGGAGGATGAAGCCCTTAGATTCAGTGCTGCAGTTGACAACATCTCATCTGCCAAACGTACTGTAATCCTGTGGTGACTATCTCTGTTCCAGTCCTCATACCATTACTCAGTACCTATCAGAGGGTAATAACCTCCGTGACATAAAAACCTACAGTGACTCTTCCACTTGGGTTACCTGTTCAAACTCATTCAATCATAACTGTATATGCTATAGATTTTATGCTCTATTTTTATTAGCTCAATTCATCTTAGCCTATATATTATTCTATTTTAAATTAAAATAGGGTATTATCTTTACATATATTCTTTAATTATTGTATTTAACATCCAGGCTGCCCAAGGAGAGTGGGTCCCTATTTGAGTCTTGGTCCTCCCATGGTTTCTTCCCTGTAAGGTTTGGGGAGTTTTTCCTTTCCACTGTCACCTCAGGCTTGCTCAACTAGGGCTTTGAGCCAATATATTTGTAAAGCTGCTTTGAGACAATGCTGTGTTGTAAAAAGCACTATGTAAATAAATTTGACTTGACTTGACGAGCTCAGTATCCACCTAGCCTTATAGTGGGTTAGGTTCACTAGGGTTCCAAGGATTTAATCGCTCTTAATGCCTCTTTTGAATATTCCACTTCAACTCCAGTCAGACACATCACCACAGCATTCAACATGTAACTGAGGTCTCTCATTGATACATGGTGCAATGGCTTGCTTACATACTCAATATTAGCATATGCATTAGCAACAGGCTAGTTAAACGTTATGTTGATTTCCACATAGGAAGGAAAATGACACTTATCAACCTGTAGCAAAGTCATGATTAAAGTTTTGCCTGTGTGAAGTATTTTCTTTAACTACTTTTATTGCCAGGCTTGTAGGATTGTATTCTTAAGAACATGGTCTTAAGTCCAAAAGTTTAAAAAGAGAAATTATCCCACTGAATCTGTATTCAAGATATAGATATTACATTTTGTATAAAATTCCATGAGTGCCAGAGTATGTATGAGAGGGTGTTTACTATGAAGCTTTTTTTCCCCTCTTATATATATCAGTTGCAAATCAGTTGAGTCTGGAGACAGGCTGATTTCAAAACAGAAGTTGTATACATATATCTTCTGTTTTGAAATCAGCCTGTCTCCAGACTCAACTGATTTGCACCCTTCACCTGCTGAGTCACTGATAAATAATGAGAGACTGCAGTCCTAAAACTCTGAAGCAGCTTTTCATACTGTCATAAAAGTAGATGAATTTGATGCATCGAACCAGTTTTTTTGCTTGAAAGCTATGTACCTAAAAGCTGTAATTCATCTCCTGACTTTCCATTCCATGTCTGTCATGACGACAACCCACTGGGATTGTGATAGCCTAGTGGTTAAAGTACTAGACTATGGACCAGAATGTCCAGAGTTCAAATCCCACATGTGCTAAGCTGCCGCAGTTGGACCCCTGAGCAAGGCCCTTAACCCACAATTGCTTAGATTGTAATGTATCAATTGTAAGTCACTCTGGATAAGGGTGTCTGCTAAGATGACATAAATGTAAGTTACGCTATGAAGGCATTATCTATGCTGCCACACTTTCACAAACAACTCTTCCTTTAAATCCCATATATTTAGTTTGCATTTCATCACTGCAACTACCAGTTTTTTTCCTGTGTCATCCATTGCAGTACTATTACTGGTGGCTTTTAGATAAGCCTGGTAGCAGCGGTCACACTCTGAGATATTAATCCACTGTCTGACAGTCCCAGAACTTTGCACTCGGTTGTCATTGGTCACGGCGACATTAAATTGTCTGTGATCCAAGGCTGATGATCTTAACTCACAAACTTTACAGTGGCTGATTTTAGTATGTGAATACCAAATCAGGTCTATTGTGCAATGTAAAGCTGGCTTAATATAATGTGACAGGTCTGAAAGTCTGAACTTCACAACATGTTTGTGGAAGTGTATCATTGCATAAACCAAGGAGATTTCTGAGGACTTATGAAAAAAAGTTGTTGATGTTCATCAGACTGGAAGAGGCTACAAAACCATCTCCTACGAGTTTGAACCACACAATTCAGACAGACTGTGTACAAATGGAGGAATTTCATAGTTGACCAACAATGACTCCAAGACAATTCCATGAGTGAGGCTTGCACTAATTTGGTCACAAAGGAACCTGGGGTAACTTCTAAGCAACTAAATTACAATTGGCTACTGTTAATATTCATCAGTTTATCATCAGGAGAACACTGAACAACAATGTTGTGTATAGCAGGATTACAAGGAGAAAGCCACTGCTTTCCAGAAAGAACATTACTGCCTGTCTGCTGTCCCCATGATCTGGACAAGCCAGAAGGATATTGTGAAAAAATTAATTGGCATGTGGTATCAGGAAATATATGCCACTGTCAGGAGGAGGGGAATGCCGACAAGCTGCCAATTGCAGCTTTATATTAATATTATTATTAGTTTAAATTTAATACCAACCACTAGAGTTACATTAAATATAACAAATAAAACTTAAAGTAGTGAGACCAGCCTTGTTGTATGGGTTAGAGACAGTGGCACTGACAAAGAGACAGGAAGCAGAGCTGGAGGTGGCAGAACTTAAGATGTTGAGGTTCTCTTTAGGAGTGTCTAGGGTGGACAGGATTAGGAATGAGATCATCAGAGGGACAGCATAGGTTGGAAAATTGGGAGACAAAATTCGAGAGGGAAGACTGAGATGGTTTGGACATGTGCAGAGGAGGGACAATGGATATATTGGTAGGAGGATGTTGGAGATGGAGCTGCCAGGCAAGAGACTGAGAGGAAGACCAAAGAGGAGTTATTTGGTTGTGGTAAATGAAGATATGCAGGGAGTTGGGGTGAGAGTAGAGGACGTGGAGGACAGGGTGAGGTGGAAACGTTTAACTCGCTGTGGTGACCCCTGATAAAGGGAGAAGCCGAAAGAAGAAAAAGAAGAAGAACAACAACTTGCTTCTCTACTACCATTAAGCATGGAAGAATATTTGTTTCTGGTTTGGGGAGCTTCACTGTGAAAAGTCAATTAACACTTTGGGGTATAGAATCGCAGAAAGGTTTGCGTCCAGCAATTTAATAGTAAAGAGAAACAATCACATGTTATGTTTCAACAAGACAATGGTCCTTCTCACACTGCAAAGACCACCAAGAAGTGGCTTGAGAACAACTTGATGTGGCTCATGCTTTGGCCAGGTCAGAGTTCAGATATGAACCCTACAGATAATATTTGGTCTTACATTGAACATAAACTAATTGGAAAACATTTTTCCAAAATCTGTCTGCATGTTTACCCACAGGAGAAACGTTTTAAGAAGTCAAACAGAAAAGGCTCTCTGATACCAAGTTACTTTATTTCTTAATTGCTGCTGAGGCCATTAAAAGCTTAGTAATCTTACATATCGTACAATTTTGGGTGTCTATAGCATATCCTAGGCCTTTCACCCCATTGTCCTTTCTGCTATTTTTCCAGTAAGAGCATTCCTGATCAAGCTTCTTTCGAACTGTTGACAGGTGCATGATGTATAATGCAAATGCAATATAGCAAATGCAAATGCATAAAATGTAGCCACATGGCATCCATACTAATAGCATTAGGACACTGAGCACAGGTTCTAATGATTTACCAAAAATATGTATTTTTACAATAAACAAATAACATTTAAAATAATAGTATAATATTATAAATAATAGGATAGTAAGTTGAGAGACCTTCTCAGTCATAGTTACACTATCATCAAATACAGAGAACAAACTAAGAGAGAACATATTTTTGGTCTTCTCATGATCTTCAGAAGATCCAAATGATCCAACTTCCTACTGAACATGAGGCTTGTGGTATGTTCCATAATTTTCAGAAGTGTGAATATGTTACGGTAACAGGACTGAGTGAAAACCTGGGGACATGAGTAAAATGTGCTATTTTAAAAGTAAATTGTTATGGATTTCTTATGGAAAAAATATTTAAGACACAGATGAGATATGGAGTGAAAAGACATAGATGATTTAATAATTTATATTTAATTGTAAACTGTAATATTAGAGGGCAGGGACAGCTAACAAATGCTATTTTTCAGTGTTATAGGTAGTTTTTTTTATTAATGTTTTGAATTATATACCTTAAATTTGCAATTGCAACACTGTGCATGACACCTTTCTTAATAATAAAATGTTTCTTACAGTTAATTATATACTGTCCCGGGGATGCAAATGGCACCCATTTGAATGGCTCATATATATATATATATATATATGACATACATACAGTCTAATTAATTAATTCTGTAATTAATTATGGATTACTTTGTTGTATTATAAACATATAGGTTGAAATTCTTTAACACAGTCAAAGCAATGGCTTGGGAGCATATTTTGTATTCATCAGCTACAGTATAAGGTTATACTGAAGCAATACGATTCATCACACTGTAGGTCTTCTACTATGATATTTCATAACTTGTGTACTTGCAAGTCCACATATGAGGCTAGTAATATGTCTTGCTGAAGTAATTTGCTATTTTCGCCCAGCATTCCTTTGCAACTGGCTTTTATAAACTGTTGATACTGCTGGTTGGGAGATCAGTAGCATGTACCTTCTCATGGCAAGAGCATATCATTTAGCAGATTCCTTTATCCAGGCTGACTTACAGCTTATACAGTTTTACAATCTAAGCAGTTGTGGTTTGAGGACCTTGCTCAGGGGAACAACAGTGGCAGCTTGGCTGTGTTTTCAAGCAGAGACTAAAGTCTCACCTCTTCTCTCAGCACTTAAGTGAAGAAAATGCAACTATTGCATAAAATAAAAAAAAACCTTCGCTTATGTGTTTTGTTGATTTACCCACATCAGATCTTAGCAGGTTCTGGTTGGATTGTATTATTTGGCTATTGCTTATTTGTACTAACATTAGGGTTTGTCTACTAAAAATACAAAGCAGTTCTGTAAGTCGCTCTGGATAAGGGCGTCTGCTAAATGCTGTAAATGTAAATGTGAAATGTAAATGAAGTGAGATCTCTTGTCTATTGGATTTGTTTATTATTTATATTGTCTATTATTTGGAGGATTTGTTCAACACATTATATACTGTAAGCTATATGAACAAAAGTATTAAGACACCTAAACATTACACCTACAGAAGCTTTTGTGACATCCCATTCCAAATCCATAGGCATTAATATAGAGTTGGTCCCCATTTTCAGCTATAACAGCATCCTTTCTTCTGGGAAGGCAAGATTTTGGACTGTGTCTGTGTGAATTTTTGTCCATTAATCCAGAAGCATTTGTGAGGTCAAACAGTGATGCTGGATGAGAGGACCTGGCTCACAATCTCTGTTCTAGTTCATCACAAAGGTATTTGTTGGGGTTGAGGTCAGGGCTCAGTGTGAGCCAGTCAAGTTCTTCTACACCAAATTCACCCAACCATGCCTTTATGGACTTTGCTTTGTGCACTGGGGAACAGTCATGCTGGAACAGAAAAGAGCCTTCCCCAAACTGTTCCCACAAAGTTGTCTAAAGTATTTTGGTATGCTGAAGCATTAAGGGGCCTCCACCAAACTTTACAGTTCACACAATGCAGTCAGGCAGGTAACGTTCTCCTGGCAGTCATCAAACCCAGATTGCCAGATGGAGAAGCATGACTCATCACTGCAAAGAACACCTTTCCACTGCTCCAGAGTCCAGTGGCAATGTCTTGTACACCACTCCAGTTGGTGCTTGGCATAGTGCTTGGTGATGTAAGGCTTGCATGAAGCTGCTCAGTCATATAAATCACAGTGCACATTTTTTTGTGCTGATGTTAAATGCCAGAGGAGGTTTTTGGAACTCTGCAGTTTCATCGAGTCAGTCACTTGTTGGCGATTTTTATACCCTATGTGGCCTCAAGCAGCCCCAACTTCACTTCTTTTGGCTGATTTCCTGTGGTGCCCACTTCCATTTTTCAAAAATATTTCAAAAATATTGATTATCTCGAATGGAAGAAGTTTCATGAACTCACTTTTGTAACAGTGGCATCCTATTACAGTCCCAGGAAAAAAAATGTACTGTGAATGTTCATACTAAAACTGTGAATTGCTTGACAGTTTTAATGTGAACTTTCACAGTTTGACCATGAAGTTCACAGTTCTACTATGGATTTTTAATGGTGATTTGGCCACTTTATGGTTCTACTCTGAAATTTCATAGTACAACCTCTAAACTTGCTTGACTATGAAATGACCATGAATTATTTCACAGTTGTACTATGAATTTTGTTTGTAATTTGGCCACTTCATGGTTCGACGGTCAAATTTAAATTAATTAGTCATTTTTTTCCCTGGGATACCACACTCAAATTTAGTGAGCTCTTTAGAACTACCTATTATTTCACAAATGTTTGTAAAGGCAGACCGCATGGGTAGGTAGTTGATTTTATCGACCTGTGGCAATGAAACTCAACGAAGCGCCTGGATTGAACGCTTAAGAGGTGTGTTCCAATACTTTTGTCCGTATAGCGTATGTGTAAATATCCTTTATATGTTTGTCATTGTTTATATTACCTTAGCGGAGACGCAGAAGGGCGATGATAATTGAAGTACCACTTTGAAACAGCGAGAGGCAGCAATAAGCCCCCAGTAGCTTTAATATGTCCGTCCTGAAGAAGTCGACGGCCGAGGACAAAGACGGGAGGTTGTGTGTGTATTTTTTATTGAAATGCTACGGTAATTTAGTAGATAAAAAACAGCAACAGCGCAAACTATACATTGCTGAGGATATTCGTTTTCTTCTTGTCGCTTATTCTGTAAGTTCATGCAACTTATTCCCAACATACATCATTATCATCATATGGTAAACATTAACTTGTGTGTCTCCTCGCTGAAAACACCAGCACGTTTGAAATCTAGCGGGTTAAAGTAGCTGAAATTTTGAGTTAATCAATGCATGAAATTAGTTGGTAGTCAGGGGTCATGACTCCAGTCATTTTTAAGAAGATATGTGGTCAGTGTGAAACACTGGTATAACCGCGTTTTCGTTTGATCCCCAGGGAAAAAATGTACTGTGAAATTTGACAGTAGAAACCATGAAGTGGCCAAATTACCACCAAAATAGTCCAAGTATAACTGTGAAATAATTCATGGTCAGTTCATAGTCAACCAGTTTTACAGTTTTACTAATGAAATTTGACAGTAAAGAACCATGAAGTGGCCAAATTACCCATTCAAAAAATTCATCGTAGAACTGTGAACTCTTCATGGTCACACTGTGGCAAAATTCACAGTTAAAACTGTCCAAGGCTATTCACAGTACTTTTTTTTTTCCTGGTCCGCTCAGGAATAAATCACAAAGTCAAGGTTAGGTCTTTATTGAACAGATCTGGGGAAGCCAGTGTGTCACCACCAAATTCCAACGAGCTGCTAGTGCAGCAGTCCTTTTTATTCCCTCTAGTCTTTTCACTTCCTTCGTTCTTACATTCAAGCCAGCCTCTCAATCGAGATAAACCGCAAAGTTCAACTAGAACATCTTAGTTTCGCAGTCCGCTCCCTCCAAAAACAGATTTTCCTTTCCGGGTCACTTGTGCACACACTGCACACACTCACATTCCTGTTCTCTTGAAACACATAAACATTCCTAACTCCTCTTGTTAGTAGCTCAGCACACATCGATTAATAATGCTCATGTGTATATATGTAAGATTAATGCCATGGATTAATGAACATATTATATAGTAAGAAATGATTAATGCATTGAATTCATGAGCATATTATTTTTGTAACAAATTGGAACTGGAAAGTACAAACACTTGGAACAAGGCTGGTTCCTGTTTTTGGTTTTCCTGTGCTAACCGTTTGGCCCTGGCTCCACATAAGTGGGTATAGAAAGTGAATGAATGATCTAGCTCTTTTTTATTCGGAAGAAAAATGTGAGAAGACAAACAAATCAGTTACCTGAACTACCTGACCACAGAAAAACTCAAGCCTCGGGTCAATCAACAAACAAGACAAAAAATCAGTACAGTGGCCTGTTCTTTCGAGATTATTCAGTCTGTGCCAGTTGCAAAACCGCTTTGCCAATTGTCATCCACAAAAGCAAAGCAGGATCGCAGTTGTCATTGTAGTGGACACGCAGCCTCATAGTGTTGTCCGTCTTATAGTCTTTTCTTGCAGTTGCCGTCAATTTTTCAAACACAAACTCTGAATCAAACTGTCCATATTCTGATGACAGAAGCTTCATTCAGTCCTTGATATTTTTCTTAGCAAAGACATATTCTTAACACACACAACCTGCATTAGACTGCTTTATTGTTGTTCTTGAATGAATCTTTGTTTTTCTGAAGCATTCCCAGGAAAAAAAATACTGGGAAATTTGACAGTAGAACCAAGAAGTGGCCCACATTACCACCAAAAATCATAGTATAAACTGTGAAATGATTCATGGTCAGTTCATAGCCAACCAATTTTTACAGTTGTACTATGAAATTTGACAGCAGAACCATGAAGTGGCCAAAATACCATCAAAAAATTCATACTAAACTGTGAACTTCATGGTCAAAACTGTGAAAAGTTCGGATTAAAAAACTGTTAAGCAATTCACAGTTTTACTATGAAAATTCACATTACATATTTTTTTCCTGGTTGAATTCTGCTGACAGTTTTTGAAGGCTTCTCTTTGAAGGCTTTTCTTCTTCCAAAAGGAAAATGGTCCTTTTGAAAGGACCTTCGCAGATCCTTTTCTTTCTGGCAACATCACATGTTTATTTGTAAACGTTGGGGGGGGGGGGGGGGGGGGCCTATTCTCTTAATAGCGATAGTGAAAAGAGGGATTTTTGCTGGGTCTTGTAAATTTCAGAATAGCTGCAGTTGGCCTGAGGTTGACAGCAACCCCTGCATGGATATTTTGCTGTAATTTGGACATATGTTTACTTTCGGACTCACAAGACTGCATATTGTAGATGTCCCTTCAAATATAGATTTGCGCTGTCGGGAAGAATTCCTGGTTCCCGTGTTTAAGACGCTTGCCGTGGGGCTGCCGTCAGGCTTGTGATGAGCTGCATCAGGTGTGGCAGATTACCAACTGGGCCGATTTATTTAAAAAAAAAAAAAGAGAGAGATTTCCCAAAGATATTTTGAAATACTCTGAACACAGAGACATGTTATAAATCTTTGACATTTTATATCAAAAGATTTAGATATTTTTTTCATGCTGTAATTATTGTGTAGAAAAAGAGTAGGTAAGTGAATAACCCTGTTTCCAGCTTTGTTTTCCCCTCAACAGTTCACTGTAGTGAGTGTGAGCATAAAGATGCACAAGTCCTCAAGATTTCATTTTCTTAGTTCTTGCTAATTTTTTTGAACCAATTATTTGTGTTGTTTTGGACTATTAAAAGCTTAATATTATGCAGTTTTTATGTTTGGCCCATTTTACTACCCAGGACTCTAGAGAAATACTAGTAGGCTGCAACAAGACGAATCGATAAAAATCGATTATTAAAAGTCATTATTTATGAATTTTATTATCGATTTCGTCGTGTCACACATGATTTATGTTGTCCCCCGCCTTATCATAAATTCCGCTTACGTTACTTGCGGCACTTTGTCAGCGCTGGAAAAAAAACACGAGCGATTGAACGGAGCAAGGCGGAGCCGGCGCGGACGCGGAATTCTTCAAAATAAGTTAGCATTAAGGCTGTGTCCACACGTACACGGGTATTTTCTAAAAACGGGGGTTTAAATTCATTTTTAAAAAAAACACCTGTCCACATACAAGCACTGTTTTAAACAAAAAACTTTTCGTCCACATGAAAACGCAAAAACGCACACAGTCGCTGTCAAGAGCAGTGGCCAAACCAGCAGTCTTATATGCGCCGCTCGAAGCAGCTCACTCAACATAACACAGCGATGTCCCTGTGCCATACGAACATTTTTCTCGCCATTGTTCTTCTCAACAACCTCTTCGTTTTTTGAAAGCTGTCCCAACCAACGAGAGGTCCGAACCGGGTCTCGTCCAAACCGGGGACGCTGGGGGCGGGGAACTGCTTCGTGGAGTTTGATGGATATAGTAGTGACCTCTGTAGCGGATACACTCTGACGCCTCTGTTTCTTCAGTGTTAATGAAAAAGTAATAAAATTGTAAATGTAATTTGTAGATTTGTAACAAGTTTCCGGGTCATCAGTGTTACAGCTGGCAAACTCTTTTGGCTAACGTCCGCTAGCTGCACAAAATCACCCTCATGTAAACAAAGGGGATAACGTTAAGAAGTGACGTTACAAGCAAGAAAACCTCCGTTTTTTTCCCGGGTCCACACGACAACGCTGAAAACTGGAGTTTCTGAAAATCTTCACCCTGGGAAGGAGTTTTGCAAAAAAAAAGTCCGTTTTCAGTGACCTAAAACGCTGTCTTCGTGTGGACGAACGGTCAAAACGCTTAGAAAAAGCTAACGTTTTTTAAAAATCCCCGTGTTCGTGTGGAACAGGGCCCATAGTCTCTAAAAACGAGAGCCAGCTTTAGCCTGGAGCAATGTTGAAACATGATACATTTTTGGATTGCAATGCAAAGTTCCTAAAGAAAGGGAGTGAATGAGTTTGTATGTAGTGTTTGCATCAGAGATGCACTTATTTTTCTTTATTATTTAATTTGTTATTTTAATTTATTAATAAATGTAATTTATTATTATTCATTTATTGTAAGCACTTATTTGCTCTGTTATTTAATGTTATATTTCTGAATAAAGACCCGATTAATCGGAAATAATCGTTAGTTGCAGCCCTAAATACTAGCTCGTGAGATTACAGAATTTACCTTTAACAGTAGTTAGAAACAGAAACTGGCGAAAACTGAACAACTGAGGTCTTGAACTACAACCATGTCTTTCTAATTTTTTTAGACTGTTAATTCATGTGCTGTAATGCAATTTGTGTGGAGTTAAAATTATACAGGACATCTTCAAATAAGTCGGGTGTGTGCTGCAAGATGTGGATTGTAATAATTTATGTGACATGCTCAACCTCTCAGTTGGTGCAAAGCCTTGCACAACCTCAGTGTTGACCTTAGGGCTGGGTAATTTGACAATGTATTCAGTTATCCTCTGTCTTATATGTCTTTATGCATTTTAGAATCCCCTGCCAAATTGTGATGGGTGTTATACCGAAAACACGATTAAGCATATCATCTCAGAATGTAGCAAATACAGTGAGGTTAGAAGTAAACTGAAATGCCCAAGGACACACAATTTGCTCTAAATTTCAAAGAATCCTGAGCCTCTTCTTGGCATCATAGGAATTAAGTTCCATAAAGAAGTACCACACTAAACCATCTGCCATGGGTAAAACACAAACAAACTTGTACCTTTTCACCCGTTTTGTACTCTGTGGTCTATACAGAAAAACTGTGCCTACTTTAATTTCAAATCCTCACTCCTTAAATACAGCTCCTTGGAGTTTTCCTGCATTATGACTGACTACTGCTGAACTCTACTGTTGGATGAACCAAGGATAAGAGGTAAGAAGACATCTGCCTTCACCAGAACCTCTCACTCTCTCTGATCACATATTCGCCTGGTAAAGGACTGTGGTTGGTTTCTTTGCGGTACTGAGCAAGACCATTAACACACAATTTCCAGGTGAGAGTCGCTCTGGATAAGGGAGCCTGGTAAATGACTAAATGTATTTGTTAATGTGAATGTAATATTATAATTCAAAGTGAATCTTATTGTCATTCACACAATACAACAAGGAGTGCACAGCTGAACAAGATTGAGCCACCTGTGCGTGAGAGTGATTAAATGAGTGAAAACAGTGACAAAAGAGCAGGATTTGGAGAATGTCTGTGATTTTGCAGTGCCATCTAACCAGAAAGGGTGCCAAGACTGTACAATTAAATCATTTTAAGAGTCAGACCTTGATGACTGATGGTATATGGGTTGTTTTGCTGAACGCTGGATATAAATGAGACTCATTTGATCTTGGTGAGCACAAACTCTGGGACTCCATCTGCTGTCTGTTTTATTTTAATCTTTTTGCCACATTTTGTTTTTAGTCAAGTTGATTGGGGGTATGGCAACATGTCTGCACTCTGCTTCTGAAACTTCCTCTGTTTCTTTTAAGACCACACACAGCTGATTTGTTTGAGTGGTGACATCTAAGAGATCTCATGTTTGATCCCTACCCTGGACTCTGCTTGTGTGGTGTTTGTATGTCCTCTCTGTGTCTGCTTGGGTTTACTCTGGGTACTCTGGCTTCCTACTATATTCCAAAGACATGCATTAGGTTGATTGGTCACTCCTAATTGTCCCATGACTAGTCTATTGATGTAACCTTGTGTCAGCAAATACAACCACTGATGCTGATAAACAAATCTAGTAAACACTAAACAAATCCCAGAAGTATGTAGTGATTAGAGGAAACATAAAGTATGTGTTGGGTATTCTTTGGTGATTGATTTTTGTTAAATTGTCAGTGTACGAAAAGATAGATCTGATTGAGTGCTGAACATTAGCTGCTTTAGCTAAAATGTCCATTTCTGCAACTAGGCATCACATGGTGTCATGCAGTGTTGAACCTCTAGTATGTCTCCTAAATCCTTTCAAAATCAGACTTGAGGCAGATATCGGTTCAGAGGGAAATCCGTTATGCATCCTTCCTTTATGGCCATTGATGCGACGTTACATAAATAAAAAACAAACAAACAAACAATACGTGCCATCGCAATGAAATGCTGTGATGTAACAAACAAGATGAGACTATATGTAAATATTTTTAAATGATTCTTAAATTATTCAAAAGTATACATACATTCTGCTATAGTTTATTTTTGTTGGAAATACCCCAGTGTCAAATAAGAGCAAGAAAATAAAATCATTGAGTTTATTGCCCCCCAAAAACTGTGCCATATCATGATTATTTTAATAGTTTGACATTAATTTTCTTGATAATGAAGTACTGAAGTATAAAGTTTATCACTCTGTATTAACTCCTGATTCTGTTGTCTCGTAATGTGATATGTACTTTCATAAAAAGCACATATTCTTTGTGTGTCCTTGAAAAAACGTAACATTTTTTGTTTGTTTGTTTTGCCAGCTCATAGAACAACATTTTTTGATGGGCAGATCATTGTCGGAGGAGCTGGATTGCATTATTTTCTAAACAATGGAAAAGCTTGGTGGATCTGGATCTGACAATCCAAGCCATACCTCTAATAACATCAGAGTACCACTTGAGCCCATTCCAAAGTACAAGAAAATACCCAACGGACAGTTGGCATTTGGAAATAAATGGACAAAATTGTCACCACATCTGGCAGCTGCCAGTGACCATGTTTTCTCAATGCCCCAACTCAACAATGAACGTTGCTTAAGGAAACCACAGGAAGTTTCTAATATCAGTTCTGAATGGTATTACAGTAACTCTGTAGGGTTTGTTCAAGAACGAGTCGGACAGAAGTTACACGGATATGTAACAACAGCCTCTGTAAACAAAGATTCTCAGTACAAACAGAGACATTTTGGTCCAAACAATGGTCCGCTAGAAGCACTTCACACAGCTGAGAACTGCTTGCATCAAAAATATTCAAAGGACAAGTGCAGTGAAACGATATAATGAACGTTGCACCGTGTAGCTCAACATATATGTCCAACAGCACCCAAATGTGTCTTCTGCCTCGATGAGCCCAGATGTTTCACAGAAATCTGCAGCACAGATGAATGTTATAAATGAAAAACATCTCAGTGGAAACTGGAAAACTTCACCAACCAGCTCAGCATGTCAATTACTGGTAATAAACGTGTCTATTAGACACAACATCAGAAAATGCTGTCGAAAATGGGGGAAGCATTGAACCTCTTGTTATTTTGATTGCCACCAGCCCAAAACATTTTTCTTCAGCAGGACATGTGTATGGCCATAAGGAAAGCCATCAGCAGAAGTGTGGTATTCAGGAAAGCAATTGCTGTTGTTACCCCATTAACTCGAGCAGGTAGTGACAGATGACCTATATTCTAGCACTTGACCCAAGAGAAAAAGTGCTTGAAGATAAAAACAGTACAGTGAAAAAGGTCAGGAAACCGTATTCCCATCCGTTACAAACAACGACAAGAGAAAGTGGCGTGAAGCGTTACTGATGAGGCACAAACAGATATTTCACAAAAAATATCCAGACTCAATACAGACTCGTGGATTTGCTCAGCATGAAGAGGCTAAAGAGCAAGCTGGGCCTAATGAATGTTGGAACCAAAGTGAAAGGTTGCGCTCAGGTCTCCTAATAGTATCAGTGGGAGACAGAAGGGAAGACCCGTCATCTCCCTGGTGAGCATCAGTCCAGTACTCTTGAAAATTGTTACAGCAATAAACCAAACAGGTTTGAGGACCCAGAAAACTAGAATGATATGGAATTACCCAACACGTTAACTGCCATCCAGAAACTGGTGGTTCCCTTCAGAGGTTGCAAACTTTGATCCAGTGAGTTGGAACAGAAGCAAAAAGGCACCACAGACAGTCCCTTTGTCACTGTTAAACATGAGATTCTGAAGTTGTTTGGAATGGAGGAGATGCCCAATTACTAGAAGCATCAAAAACAAACCTTTATTGTGACATCATGAACGACGTCAGACTTACACAGTGAAAACTAACGATTCTGTAATACTCAGAGAAATTCCGAAAGAGACACTAAACAAAATTGCACCAGACATTCACATATTAAAACATGACAGCACACCACCCAAGATGGTGTACAAATCAACCTGGTTGAATCTTGATGTGAAACTTGATGATATTGACAAGGAATATGGATATCCACCGTCCGTAACAACTTCTCGAAGCTTGTCAAGAATAGATGAAGTACTAGTGAAGGAGCAAAAGAAGCTGGAAGAGGGTGACAATGAGAAGGCAAATGGCACCAATAAGTTAAGTGAAAATACAGAACAGAGTAAACAGTCAGCACCTGGGCATGAAAAAAGCTCAAGTGCGACAAGCGACATGGTGTTAAAGAAGTTCAGCGAGACAATAGGACAAGAAAGGGCTTTCCTGTCACAAACTACAAGTGTTACTGAACGCAGAAATGTGGCTCCATCTGAAGACAACTTTGAAGCATATGGTAAAAATGCAGAGACAAGGTCAGGAATGTCTTCGAGTATTGGAGATCAATTGCCAGTGTTTCTGAGTATGAAATCAGTACCTGGAAGCGACCATAAAACAATAAAGCAAGGGTTCGAACGGCTCACAAGTGAGATGACAGATGACGTACTAGTGAAGGAGAAGAAGCTGGAAGAGGGTGAAAATGAGAATGCAAATGGCACCAATAAGTTAAGAGAAGATGCAGAACAGAGTAAATCTTTAGCTCCTCGGAATGAAAAAGTGCCAAGTGTGACAACAGACAATGTGTTAAAGAAGCCAGAGAGCGTGGATGTTGAGAATGACTGTACAAATTGGCTCAGAGAGACAAAAGGACAAGAAGGAGCTAACCTGTCACAAACTACGAGTGATGATGAAAGCAGAAATGAAATAACAAAAAGAGCACCATCTGAAGAACTGGTTGAAGCATGCGGTGAAAATGCAGAGACAAATTCAGGAGAGTCTTCAAGTATTGGAGCGCATTTGCCAGAGTCATTGTGTAAGAAATCAGTAGCTGTAAGTGACGACTGTACAACTATAAAACAAGAATTTGAACTGCTCACAACTGACATGACAGCACTGTTGGTCAAAAGTGAAATTGCAGACGATCAAGACGTTTCAGCTTATTTAAAAATACAAACACTGTCACCAAAGAAAGCCAAAAAAATTTTTTTTGGTGACCCAATTGAGGACGCAGATTGGATGCAAACTATGACAGATGTCGAGACAGTCACTGCAACGGAGGTGGCGGAAAAGTATAACCAGAAGTCTGAGGATGAAAAGGACATGAAAGCAGAAATGAAATCAGATAAAAGGAAGAGAGAATTCCACAATGAAATGCAGTTGGAGGAATATGTTGCATGGGCACTGGTTTAAAAGTTTAGGCATAGAAATGGAGGCATTGCCGATGTGCAACAAAGCTGTGCTGAGTCATACTCAGGCGAAGTGTGAATGAGGAAGGACACGGGCAACTACAGGAAGGGTGGGGAATAAACAACAATGTAAACGTGATTTGGAAGCATAATGGGTGATGTCGTGGATGAGATTCAAAAAGTACAAATCATCTCTAACTATGAGGACGTACTTAAACTGGCAAATGCAGTATCAGAGCAGTTGATGGATCCACCACTTGTGACATGTCAATCACAAGAGTTCACAAAGAACAGTAAACGTTTCAAATCTGATTCTAATGGAAAGAAGAGGAAATGCAGCACCAGTTGTGGCCAACATCTAACCAACATGTCCTCTCCTTTACCATCTATAGATAATGCCAGTCCTCCATTTGATGAAAAGGGCAGAGAGATCACAAAACCGGAGTCCAAGATGGAGGATAAAATTATAAATCTTGCATTATATGGCTCATCCTCCCAGGAAGCGTGTGAACCTATGACAACGGCCCTTCTTCCGACGAAAAGGCATGCAGCCATTGGTTTTTCAGATAATGTGCCGCCTCCTCCAAAAACACTTAATATAAAAATAACCTCTGGTCAGAACAGAACTCCGAGTAGTACTAGAAATAAAAATGCCAAACAGCACCTTATTAATGCCCAGACAAAGAGCTGTGTGCCTTCAGATAGTTTTCTTTTTAAAAGAAGACCAAAAATGCTGAAAGGTACAAAATGGCACGCTGAGTCCAAAGAGGGTTCTGAAGGTAACCCGGCTGAAACAACGGCATTTGATGTGATGAGAGGCTTGCTTTCACATGAAGACCAACAAACACCCAGATCTGAATCCGTCAACTCTAAAAGTGCAGTCCCTTTGACATCAGCTGATCAACAGAAAATGACACATGGTCGAACAATGAAGAACAGGCATTCAGCCCAACTGCGTAAAAGACTGACAAGGCTGAAAAGGCAAAAGTGGATATCGGCATTATTTAATCGTACCAGGAGACAGACTTATGCAAATGAGCCGAGAAAAGGACTGAGGTCACCTTTTAAGCAACCTCATACTAATAGTTTGAGTAAAGGTGAACTAAACAAGGGTTTAGCCTTGAATTTCAAAGTTCTGCCAGAGTCCTTCAACTTACCTGGCTATAGATCTTCGGGGGAAACGCAGCTATCCTTAAGCGCAGACAGTGGTAAATCTAGATTTTTCTTACTTGCTACAAACAATTTCTGAATTTTAGTTTATTCTTTTGATCACTATATGGTTATGTTTTATCTTTGGCAGCTTCGAATGCTAGAACTTCAGCTTTGAGGAAAAGACCATGGGGACCTCCAGGTATGCTTTAATATATATAATTTTTTTTAATCATTAAATAATAAATAGTATCTAACCTTTTTCACTTGTATTGTTCATATTGGTAGGAGATTTGGGGTGTCAGCCCCAAGAAGAAGCGGCATGTCAACTCCACTGAAAACAGCAGATGTGTCTGGGTCATCCAGCACGTTCCAAGAATTCAAGAAGAGATATCAGGAAAAGAAGCTGAGATTGCCTCCATGATTGATTGATTTTTTTTTTTTTTTTTTTACGTAACAGAAATATGAAGTGTGTCTTTGTGGATTTCTTGAAGGGATCAAAGAATCTGCGAGTTTCATTTCAGTTAATACATGGGAAGAAACACTTCAAATAATTCTGCAGCTCCTCTCAGTCCTATTAATGTAACACAACAGTATGTGAACAGAATGCAGAACTTATGAAATGTTTTTGCAATGATGGGTGACAGTCGGTGCTGATTTTGGCTGTATGACACTTGGTAAAAGTCAGGTGGAATATACTTTTGGCATTACTTACAACCAGTATACATGTTGCTACTGCTGATAGATTTTCTTTGATATAAGGAAGCTTGACACTGATACAGTATTTTATTTGTAAAATAAACATTAATGACTTCTCTGTGCATATATGACCAACTAATGGACTGGCTGCCTATATGGTAAACCAAGTACTGAGTGTAACCCATCTGTTGCTAATTTTATTCACCTGACATGGTTGCAGGGTGGCACGGTGGTCCACATCACCACAGCTTCAGAGATCCAGGTTCAAATCCCAGCCTGGCCTCTGTCTGTGTGGAGATTTTACATGTTCTCCTCATGTCTGTGTGGGTTTTCTCTGGGTCCTCTAACATTCCAAAGTCATTCATTAGGTTAGTTGCTGTCTCCAAGGTGTCCCTGAGTGAGTGTACTTGTCTTCCTATACCAGATGTCCTCACAGCAACAAAATCTGACAATTTTAACTTCTAGTGACTTTTACCAGTCCTCCTCTTTCATTGCTTGTTTACGAAGACTGTAAATGTCTTATAAAAAACTAAAATACCCCAAATATTTTTTTTTAGGTTACTGAGGTTAGGGTTAGTTGGATGTGTAGGTGTAGCATCAATTAGCTACAGTAATCCGTGGAATGATTGGTAATCAATGAAAAGTCCTCAGAAGAATGGATACAAACAGGGTTCAAACAGGGTCCTGTAACGTGCCAAGCGCTGTTGGATAAGCCCTGAAGTCTACACACTGAATTGTATTAAGCGGATATACAAGTTGTTATAAATACATGTAAATACTTATGTACTTATGTTTTATTTTTACATTGTTTTCTATTTCATGCACATGCTTTATTTTTAGTTAGCACAGTTTTGTAACACTGTTGTTCCAAATAAATAGGTGCCTCTTTGTACACCTTTGTCCCTTATTTTCTTTGAAGCTTTCCATACTTTCACATTTGAATGTTTAGTACAGCAATGACACATTTGCCTGGCTGTCCTGGTGAAATCATCTGAGAGGCTCTTAAGAGGCACAGTGGCAGAGAACTTTGTTTCTGCTTTTATAATGCAATTCTTTTTCTCATTGATAGATGCAACTTTATTGTCGTTGCTCCGAACAAGGCAAAGAAATGCAGTTAGCATCTACCAGAGGTGCAAATGGTAGCAATGTGCAAAAAGCAGAATAGTGCAAGAGTAATAACTGTAAAGGAGGACATATAAATGAATATGTGAATGAATATATATATATTTATATATATATACGTATATGTGTATGTATATATATATATATATATATATATATATATATATATATATATATATAATACAATATATACAAAATATAAATAGTTGTGAATCTGTATACATATGCATACATATATATAGATATGTATGTGGAGTAATATGTGCAGTAATGTGGACATAAATGTAACGAGGAGTATAAATAGTGTTAGGATTATTAGTCCAGTGTGTGCCATGTAGGCAGTAGTATTGGAACTGAGTGCATTTACATGCGTTTAATAATCCGATAACTGCTGAAAACAGATTTGGTCAGTAATCCAATCAACAAGTTTACATGCACTTATGTAATCAGATAATGAGAATGCTTTGGGTTTACATGACTCGGGTAGTAATCCGTTTCTACTTTCTACTTTGCAACCAGCCACTAATATTTTCCTCGAGCATATACTGCATTTCAGAGTCCCCCCAAATGTAGCTGTTTGGCTTATGCTGCATGTAATTCCAGGGTTGCCAAATCCTGTGAGAGAAACAAGCTGCATAGAAGCAAATTCTCTTATAACAAGTGGACCTGGCAGCCATGTTTTATTCTGCTAGC
>JAJAGP010005005.1:20496-39429 GCA_025084515.1 Ancistrus triradiatus | reverse complement strand
AATCAGAGGAAAAGAGCATTATGGAGTGATGAAGCCAAGAATCAAAGTCAAAGCCAAAGTCAGATTTATTTCTAGAGCGCTTTTTACAAAGTAGATTTACCATTTTATTTTATCTTCCATTATCTAAGCCCAATCCCAAACAGAGCAAGCCCAGGGCGACTGTGGCAAGGAAAATCCCTGAAGGAAAAAACCTTGGCACGTCCAAGCCTCAGAAAACAGACCTGCTGGGCGGCCGATATGTGATACTGTATGTAAGAAATAAGGTAAGTTATCTATATCTATAATAAGATGTATAGTAATAGTTTAAATAAACCATATTATGAGCTAAATAATTATTAACAGAAAGAACATATTTAAACGTAATAATTAAAATAAAGTATAATAATATGTAGACTAATATTTTTAAGTGAATGTAATTTTCTGAAGAGAACAATAAAGTCAATAGTGAAAAAAATAATTGAACAAAAGATAAAAATCCTCCAGATGGACGGAGTTACTGCCCTCTGACGTGGTCTTAGTAACGATGAAAGGGTTATTAAAAATCTAATGGTGACCTAAGACTTTTGCACAGTGCTGAATCAGAAGCAGGATTGAGGAAGGGTAGAAAATAGGTGGAAGATGAAGCTTATTGGACTTTTACAAACATTTCTGAACACAAATAGCCACTGTATTAAGTAAAAGGCAGAGAAACTGTTATAATATTATAAGATATGAAACCAAAAGAGATTTCAAACACCCCAGAGCAAAAACAAACTACATTTATGAAGTTATTTACAGAGCTTTGAAAGAGTGGAACTCCATACTGGAGTCATTGCTCAAAATATATGGCAAAATGTTGTTTCTTTGTTTAAACATGTTTTAAAAATGAACAAAAATATGACCTAACAAATAGAAGGATTAGTTAGCCAAATAGGTCCTGAATAGCTGAGATCATCTGTGGGTCAGTTACAGAGTGTCCGAGGACCTAGAGATTTATTAGAATAAGAGCTCAACTGTTAATTATTTTAAATGGCCTTTTCTATGATGTGTTTTTCTTGATTTATTTTTATGTTCATATTGCTTCTACTGTGCGTCTCATTTTGCCGATCTATATTATCTACATTAATTATAAACTGAACTTTTTTCTATAGTTATTGAATATCAACAATCCATTCAAACAGAACTAATGACATACTATATAAATACACTATATAAATAATAATAATCAGCATAATGTATAGCAATCTCAGGGTTCAACAACAACAACTGTCTGAATGCCCAGGGCAAGTAACACTAGAAAAGCATCCTGCCTATTTGGGGTGCACAGGGTATTAACAGAAGGACGATGTACCTGAGGCAATGCACTTTAATAATATTAAATATTATATCATTAAATATTTAACCCCTCGTCCAGCAAAAAAAGGTCTTATCCAGTTGTGCACCCACTCAGAACAAAGCAATGACATAATCTGTTCACAAACAACTCCAAAACGTCAGCGAAGCATCAATACGAAGCTTCCCAGCTTCATTCCCTCGTGGAAAACTCGTGGAAAAACGTGGATTGTGATCTAGGGAATATCGTAACAAGGCAGATTAAAGTGGTTCTGTTTTTGTCTGGACTACGACGTTAAGAACACAGTCACTGGAGTGTCACAGCAAATCTCTGTCACATCGCGTGTAAGTGAGAGTATTTAATACATCAGCCTGTGTGAGCTGACGGATATATGAATTACACTTTACAATAGTTCAGGAGTAAAACTCTGGTTCGGGACAGTGAGCTCTCCGGTCACTTGCCTGACTGGGCAAGTTAAAAAAAACAAGTTAATGTTGAACCCTGAATCATTTAATTGCAGCATTAACATTCGTGTCTAACAAAAGCTGCAGATGTGCACAGAACGGCCGGACCCAGGGCATCACACTCCCTCCATCGGCCTCCTCAGGTACATGGTGCACAAGTATCTGACCGGCCACGTGATGGAAAGGAAAACAGGACTCACCGGACCAGACCATCTGCAGCAGCAGAGCTTAACATGTGCTGTTTTACTGAAATCAGGTTATTTGTTATTGTTATGATGAAGTAAAGTCAGGACTGAGTTTGTGTGTGACTCAAAAATGGGTATAAATATTAATAATAGTTCATGTATTGATTTGTAATTGGATACTCATGACTGATAATTATTGAATCAATCAATCAATCAATAAGCTCAATACATTTAGGATCTCCAGACACGTCCTCAGTCGTTAAACAAGCCTCATTCTTATTAAAATCCCCGGGTTGAGTGATTTGGAAGCTGAGCAGCGGTGGGCTAGTGTTACCCGCTTCAGGCATGCCGTGCAGCTCTGCTGTCAGACGGGTCACCTGGGGTCATGGGCATTTGGAAAGTTTCTCAAAGCCACTCCACCCATAGCTCACTCTCCGCCAGTTACATTCCACTGCAGGGGCAACGAGGAGCCTCACGAAAGATCATAACAAACTTAAAACACCTGCTTACACACTTACGCACACACACACCAACACACACACAATTTCCACTACAGCGTATCCCAAGGGGAGGTGTGGAAACACTCTGTACCCCTAAGGAATAAAACTGAGCTACACCCCTCTAGATGTCTATCTATCTATCCATATTTCTTTATTTCTGTCTGTCTATGATTTTACCCAACTGTAGGTTAATGTAATATTAATAATAATGATAATAATATACTATGATATACTGTATACTGCATGATACACTTCCACAAACGTGTGTTGTGAAGAGCAGACTTTGATAGATCCCTGTTCTTTAAATAAACAGGGTGCCCCACTCACACCTGATTGGCATCCCATAATTGAAACACCTGACTATTTTCACCTTCAAATTAAACTGCTAATCCTAGAGGGTCAAATACTTTTGCCACTCACTAATATGTAATATTGGATCATTTTTTCCTCAATAAATAAATGACCAAGTATAATATTTTGGGCTCATGTGTTTAAACTGGTTTCTCTTTATCTACTCTCAGGCTTGTGTGAAAATATCGATGATGTTTTAGGTCATATTTTATGTAGAAAATATAGGAAAATTCTAAAGGGTTCACAAACTTTAAATGGTCATTATATTATAATAATTGCTCAAACAATGGTATCTCACCAGCACAGAGCTGAAAGCAGATTTTTTGTAACTGTAAACGTCCATACTAAATGAAAGGAGAAAGTAGATCTTAGAGAGAGAGAGAGAGAGAGAGAGAGCGAGAGAGAGAGAGAGAGAGAGAGAGAGGATTGATGATATATGATGACATTTAGGATGAAATATCGGGGTAAGGGAGGGACTTTGAGCCTGTATGGGGGTATGTTGTAACCCCAGGCACTGTTTTACCTTCTCGCTGAAGAATTTAGGCAAAGGTTCTCTCTCAGGATGACAAATCGAGCGGC
This sequence comes from Ancistrus triradiatus, assembly GCA_025084515.1. Taxonomy (NCBI): domain Eukaryota; kingdom Metazoa; phylum Chordata; class Actinopteri; order Siluriformes; family Loricariidae; genus Ancistrus; species Ancistrus triradiatus. Next base: position 36,038 of record JAJAGP010005005.1, on the reverse strand, counting down.
ACGTCACTCACGAAGTAACATCTCAGTCTTCAGCACGGCCATCACGCCCAATCGGATCATCCATCAATCTGTGCTTCATTCACTCTAACCGCCGCTACACAGAGACATACAGAAAAGTTCACGGCATGATGTAACTACCTAACCAAGAAGTGAAGGAAGTGCGTAAAACGCCGCGCTTGGCCTCCAGCCACAGCTATTTTTATTCCAAATAAAAAGAAACAAGGAGTCCTGTGTTCAGAGGAGCGAGGAGACAATCCAGGGTCTGTAAAAAAAGTCCCTGTGTTATATGGTTAGGATTTCAGAGGATGTGTGGTGCATAATTCCTAGGACCTGTTAGACCTGCTGTTTCACCTGAGCAAATGTCTTCACATTTATGGCTCCAAAATAACTATTTGCAGCTTTGTTAGTAAGCCATTATTTGTGTTAATTAGGAGTAGTTACAGGATGTGAAACAAGTCCACAAATTCCCAGCTCTATAAATAAGCTAGACTGAATGGTGCCTTATCGATGCGCGGCGGCGACAACATGACCAGAGACCCCAGTGATTCCCTGTCCTACACTTAGAGTGGAGCTTGAAAGTTTGTGAAAGTCTTAAAAGTTTCTATATTTCTGAACAAACATGGCCTAAAACATCACCAGCTTTTACAAGTAGATAAAGAGAACCCAATAAAACAAACAACATAAACAATATTATACTTGGTCATTTATATATTGAGGAAAATCATCCACTATTACATATCTGTGAGTAGTAAAAGTATGTGAACCTCTAGGGTTAATAGAAGGAGAAATTAGAGTCAGGTGTGAGTGGAGTCTGATCTTCATAACATGTCTGTGGAAGTGTATCAGGGTACGAAACAAAGGAGATTCCTGAGGAGCTCAGAAAAAGAGATGCTTATCAGGCTGGAAAAGGTTACAAAAGCATCTCTAAAGAGTTAGGATGGAGGAATGGGCTAAAATTCATCCAAGCAAACAGCTACAGGAAGCGTTTAGCTGCAGTTATTGCTGCACAAAGGGTCCCATACTTTTACCACTCACAGATATGTAATATTGGGTCATTTTCCTTATTAAATAAATCAAGTACAACTTTTATCTCATTTGCTTATATTTTTCCACAAGGACTGTGAAAAAAAAAAGAGTGAAATAACGAGTTTCCAGGGCCGTCCAGAGGGGTTCACAAACTTTTTGATCCCACATGACATCACAGGTGGGACGTTGTGGGACGAGGCTTTTGTGCTCTGTTTGGAGTAACTCTGAGCCCCTAATCCCGGGACCTGCATGGGCTCAAACGATATAATTACTAGGGCTTCCTTGGAGACACAACCAAACACACAACATCACCGCTACGCACGTGACATAAACCTGCTCACAAAGGATTTACAAAGGAAAGGGGAAAAAAACAAGAAGGGCAAGAAAAGTGGGTTCAGTGAAGCAGGTGCTTACACAAATAAAGATTAGATCATAGAGGAGGGGCGGAGAAAATACGAGAAATGTAACAAAAAGCAAAACATCCTGTTTTAACCACCCTCGCTACCCTCATCAGGTTTGACGTATTGAATGATGTGAGAGTCTAAAACACTTCGTAAAGTTCTTCTCCAGCACATCCTAAAGACTTTCAATGGAGTTAAAGTGGCAAAAATGATTCCCACATGCTCCCAGGAGCAATCTCTCACAATCTGAGCTCCAGCAGTTTTGGCATTGGGGGTCATGGGGTATGCAGAAAAAACTCTGAGCCTCAACCTGAAACAAACTAAAGCAAGCCCGGATCAGAAACACTGCCTCACAGAGCCTGGTACAGCGGGCACTGCGTCTACCCATCGCTCTGTAAGAAGTCCAATCTTTATGCTTGACCTCACTTAGGGATCTGGCTTTTGCTTTCTTTGATACTGAATGTTTCTAAATGGCTGAATGCAGGACAGGATCATACTCGTTCGCTCATTCATTACTGTGTTTATTACTAACAGGGTAAACTAGAGCCTCCTTTCAGTTGTAGTTTTCCCCAATAAAACAAAGTATTGTAATCACTTACATATACAGTGGGGGCAAAAAAGTATTTAGTCATCCACTGATTGTCAAGTTCTCCTACTTAGAAAGATGAGGGAGGTCTGTAATTTTCATCAATAGCTACCACTTCAACTATGAGAGACACAATGAGAAAAAAAATTCCAGGAAATCACATTGTAGGGATTTTTAAAGAATTTAATTGTAAATCATGGTGGAAAATAAGTACACTGCTCAAAAAAAAAATAAAGGGAACACATTAAACAACACAATATAACTCCAAGTAAATCAAACTTCTGTGAAATCACAAACTGTCCACTTAGGAAGCAACACTGATTGGACAATCAATTTCACATGCCTGTTGGTGTCAAATGGAATAGTGGTTTCTGCAGGTGTGGGGACAACAGTACCACTTCTCAGTACCTATGCTTTCTGGCTGGATGTTTTGGTTCACTTTTGAATGTTGGTGGTGCTTTCACACTTGTGGTAGCCATGAGACGGACTCTACTACAACCCACACAAGTGGCTCAGGTAGTGCAGCTCAGCTCATCCATGATGGCATATCAATGCAAGCTGTGGCAAGAAGTTTGCTGTGTCTGTCAGCGTAGTGTCCAGAGGCTGGAGGCGCTACCAGGAGACAGGCCAGTACACCAGGAAGACGTGGACGAGGCCGTAGGAGGGCAACAAACCCAGCAGCAGGGACCACTATCTCCGCCTTTGTGCAAGGAGTAACAGGAGGAGCACTGCCAGAGCCCTGCAAAATGACCTTACGGTTAGAAAACCGACTCCATGAGGATGGTATGAGTAAGTCTTCACCAGGTTTGGCACACACTGTAGCTGGTATTTTGGCCATTCCTCCATGCAGATCTCCTCTAGAGCAGTGAATGTTTTGGGGACTGTTTCCAATATGGACTGGGCAACACGGACTTTCAACTCCCTCCACAAATTTTCTATGGGGTTGAGTCTGGAGACTGGCTAGCCACTCCTGGACCTTGAAATGCTTTTTACGGAGCAACTCCTTCGTTGCCCGAGCGGTGTGGTTTGGGATCATTGTCATGCTGGAAGCCCCAGCCACGTTCCATCTTCAATGCTCTCATCTGATGGAAGGAGGTGTGGCACTGCAGGATCTGAGTCCCTCTCGGCGTAGTGTGTTACTGATGGTAGCCTTTGTTACTTTGGGTCCAGCTCTCTGCAGGTCCAATCATCAGGTCCCTCCGTGTAGTTCTGGGATTTTTGCCTCATCGTGCTCATGATCATTTGACCCACACAGGATGAGATCTTGCGTGGAGCACCAAGATCGAGGCAGATTATCAATGGTCTTGTAATGTCTTCCATTTTCTTACAAATTGCTCCCACAGTTGATTATTCACACCAACTGCTTGGCTATTGTAGATCACTCTTCCCAGCCTGGTGCAAGGTCTACAAATGTTCTTCCTGGTGTCCTTCGACAGCTCTTTGGTCTTGGCCATGGTTGAGTTTGGAGTCTGACTGTTTGAGGCTGTGGACCAGGTGTCTTTTATACAGATAAGAAGGTCAAAAAACAGGTGCCATTAATACAGGATAACAAGTGGAGGACAGAAGAGCTTCTTAAAGAAGTTGTTACAGGTCTGTGGAGAGCAGAAATCTTGCTTTTGTTTGTGGGTGACCAAATACTTATTTTGCACCATGATTTACAATTAAATTCTTTTTCTCATTGTGCTCTCATAGTTGAAGTGTAACCTATGATGAAAATTACAGACCTCTCTCATCTTTCTAAGTAGGATAATTTGCACAATCAGTGGCTGACTAAATACTTTTTTTGCCCCACTCTATGTATATAGGCCAGTAATCATCATTACATTCATAAATATAAAGTTTTCATTCGATTACAACAATTCCTCCTTGGTGTGTTATATGTTAAGAGTATATTTATGAACTACCCTATAAAGCGAGAGTCTGTTTGCACCAGGTTCAACTGAAAGCATTAAATAATTGCCCCTATTTAGTTTGATGCACCTTGTACTCAGGCCAACACCGAAGCTCTGTTAATTGCTGCACACAGCTTTGAAACTCATATCAAAGTGCTAAATACGAGACCTGTTTTGGAGCGGATTCCTTCTGTTAATCACCCTAATAAAGCTCACCTGTGCAGCTGCGCTTGTAATTGTGCAGGCACTTCAAAGCCAAGCATCTTTTCTTTCCTTTTATATGAATGTATTCTAACAACCACCTCTAGAGATCCACCACAATCCGTCCTCTGCTATAATCAGCAGCTACTAACCTTAAAAAATAACACGATCAGGATAGATTAGTTGATAGTCAAGAATCGAACACCTGAATTTAAAACCTTGGCATTCCTAAAGAGCTGCTGAGTGACTCGTTATTCTCTGCCCACATCTGCATTTTGTAAGCTTTCCCGTTAATATAAGCACTGACATCGAGCGAAGCGCCATCATCTTCCCTTTATTGTGAAAGATGGCTGCATCACAGGCCGGGCATGGCGTTGAGAAATTCACTCTACATTCCTCCGACTCCTTATTTCACCGCCCACGCCTGCATTAACGACTTACCTGCTGCTTCACAAGTAGTTCTCTTTTTCTTTATGTGTTGTCCAAACACGTGAGAGAAGACGTCACACCTGCAGGGCACAGTAACTCACCTAGTAGCTCAACGCATGGAAGGAAAATAATATACATTAATGCGTTTACAACCCCAAATCAGAACATGCTGGGACTGTATACAAATGCAAATTTAAAAAACGCAGTGTTTCTTACATTTCCTTTGACTTTTACTTCATTGCAGACAGTATGAGCCTGAGATATGTCATGTCTTCTTAATAAACATCCACCCCTGCATTTCAGGCCTGTAACATGCTCCAAAAAAAGTTGGGATGGGGCAATTTAGGTCTAGTGATGAGGTAAAAAACTAAATGATGTGCATCCATTTCTTCCTTCTGAAATGGTTCTAACATAAGGCTTCTTGTTTAGCACAATGGCTTAAGGAGAGGAAGGTGAACGTCCTTGGGCAGCCTAGAAGGAGAAGTTGACTTGGGTGGTCATGCTGAACCGGACCATCCCATGGAAGACCAGACAGAGAAGGTACTGCATGCCTACTGAAATGGAGTAGATGCCTACAGCTTCATGGGCATCACGAAGGCCATCAGAGGCAGCTGAACGCCAATAGCTGGTTGGGGCTTGATCAATGTTTGTTGGGTTGCTGATGTTGAAAGAGCTTGATTTATTTAGCATGATGTGTCCTCACTGAGGAACCTCCAACAAGATCAGACTAAAGGCTTATTCTGGAGGTGGACCGGTGATAGCTGTGCATTAAGCTCTGCTACATCCGAATGTGTTTTGAGACTTTCCTTAATGGCCCAGTGTTAACGTTGGCAGATTTAAGACCTGCAAGTGTTGTCCTGTAACCCAGCAAACCTCCCACAGAATCAGCTTACATGCTGACGGATTATAGAGCCACACCCATCGGTATAGACGGCACGATGCTCAGTGATCCTACCCTAAATAATAATCTGTGTGCAGCACAGCATCGGTGCGAGGCTTACAGCTAACCTGTGTTTATACACTGCATGTACACAGGTAACGCAATTAGTATAAGTAAACGCCCTGCATTCATTTATACAACCCCAGTTTCATTTCATTTGTTAATAAACATTGATGATAAATGCATGGACGTCCCTGATAAAGATGTCGTCTTGAAGGCAGCTTATGTTGCTCTAAAATCTCAGTGTACTTTTCTTACCAAGGGCCCTGACCCGACCCCATAGCATGACAGAGCCTGGCTTTGGACTTGTCTTTGGTCCAAAAAAAGATCTGTTATACTGATGGGTCTGAGCACAATCCCCGTCCCCACTATGTGACGGTCCATCCCAGATCCTCCGAGCCCAGAGAAGCAGACGTCCCTTCTGGACATGGTTATAACATAAGGCTTCTTTTTAGCACAGTAACGTTTTAAGTGGCGTTTGTGAATGTAACTCCGTACCAAACCAGGATTATAATCACATCATTATTTAATTCAATACTGTCTGCAATGAAATAAGTGTCATTTTTTCTGATTTGGGATTGTATCTCCAACACGGAACCCTACTATCCCTGATTCCTTCGAGCTCTCCAGGGAGCTGGAGGACAAACAAGCAAAAACTCTGGTAAGAACCTCGTACCTGGGTGAGCGGAGATAAGAGCTACAGTGCTCTCACAGGACTGGCAGCTACAGTAAGCAATGCCAGCGCAATGTGACTTTTAAAAACATGACACACAGCTGCTGACTGACTGCTTTTCATTCCCTGGATCAGCGAGAGAAATCAAGCCCGAGCAAAACCCACCCAACTGAAATGGTATTTAGGAACGGTCATATCATCTGGATGACACGGGCTTTCGAGGAGGCTTCGAATTTCCACTTTTAGTGCGATTAAACGGATCGGTGAACGCACAGTACGCACTGTTCAAGCCAAAGGTGAAAGGAAAAACATCTGTAAGACAAGTGATGACTGTTACATAACTGCCAAGCCTTTCTTTAACAAGTACAGAAAAGAGGCTACAGCAAAATTGGGGGCACCCTTCAAACCGAGGCCACAGTTCCCGGGTGTTTCTGTAAGGTTTTAAAGTCTTATTCGCTCGTTGACGTGTCATTAGTCCCAAACTGGAGAGGGATATATTTAAGCAATAGAACACGAGAGGGAGTGTGCCGTAGATCATCACAGCCCAGACGTTACCTGCAACAGCAAGACTTTGTGTGTTCTGCTCCGTTTGCTCGACTAAATAATGCCGATACTCACTCATGCTCTCTGCCTTATCATATTTCTTACTTTATTATACAGTGCTTGGAAAACACTTCTTACAATTCCTATCATTTGCAGTTCTACTTCTTCTACACATTTCTGTGACTAATGCGGCTCGACCCGCTTATCGTACAGACAGACACACACACACAACCATTTTCATTACACACTCCCTGAACGTGGCCAAAAGTATTGGGACACAGCCCCACACAGGGCCTAAAGTATTGGGATACAAACCCACATGGCCAAAAGTACTGGGACACAGCACCTCACGGGGCCAAAAGTATTGGGGCACAGCCCCACACAAGGCCAAAAGTATTGGGACACAAACCTGCATGTGGCTAAAAGTATTGGGACACAACCCCACACAAGACTAAAAGTATTGGGACACAGCCCCGCACGTGGCCAAAAGTATTGGGGCACAGCCCCACACAAGGCCAAAAGTATTGGGACACAAACCCGCATGTGGCTAAAAGTATTGGGACACAAACCCGCATGTGGCCAAAAGTACTGGGACACAGCCTTACATGTGGCCAAAAGTATTGGGACACAGCCCCACACAGGGCCTAAAGTATTGGGATACAAACCCACACAAGACTAAAAGTATTGTGGCACAGCCTCACACAAGGCCAAAAGTATTGGGACACAAACCCGCATGGCCAAAAGTACTGGGACACAGCACCGCATGTGGCTAAAAGTATTGGGACACAACCCCACACAAGACTAAAAGTATTGGGACACAGCTCCGCACGTGGTCAAAAGTATTGGGACACACACCCACACGTGGCCAAAAGTATTGGGACACAGCCCTGCACGTGGCCAAAAGTATTGGGATACAAACCCACACAAGGCCAAAAGTATTGGGACACAAACCACATTCTGTCCATTTGCCACATTTCAGGCACTGTTGTATATCTTTCAGGAAATGCAGATCTAATTCATTATACACAGTTTTGTCTTTGGTTTCTTATTTTCTATTGTTTTATATTCTCTATTTTATTACACTCGTCATAATATTGCATTCTTCTTCATTTATTATGGTCTATATATAATTATACTTTATTCTATTTTTTGTTATTTTCTTTCATTTTTCGCACTTTTAATTGTTGCATTTAGCTTCTCTTTATTTGAACTACTACTAACGTATTCATTAGGTAACTTACTTTCTTATTAATCAGTAAATCTTATATATAAATCTAAGCTGCCCAAGGAGGTCGGGTCCCTGTTCGAGTCTCGGTCCTTCCACGGTTTTAATTTCTTAGAGGATTTAGGGACTTTTTTTTCCTTGCTGCTGTCGCCCTAGGGGCTTGGGGCTGTGGAACTGGAATATTTCTAAAAGCTGCTTTCTTGCTAGATAAAAAATGCAATTAGGTCAAGATTGTCATCTCTAAATTGTTCTCCATTGGCGACTGTGGTGGCCCAGAGGTCAAGGTACTGGATTGTGGACCAGAAGGTTCAGGGTTCAAGTACCACAATTTACAGCAGAGCTTGGCTTCTTGGTCTCTAAAATCTTAATTTTGCATCTCTATTATAACGGAAACATAAGGACGAGGGCGTGACGGACAGTCTTGCCAGTGGCAGTGACGTGTAGAATCTCGATCCGTTTTGTTGCACATGGCCACTTTTCTGGAGAAAAAAACACACAACCATAAACAACACAACCTGCGGTTAACAAAAGGCGGGGAAATTCCAGAGCCGCTCTGAAAAATTAAAATAACAAATAACAATCTGCAAACCATCAAAACTAAAACACCGTATGAAACCTTCACGCTTCGGGGGAACCTAAAAGCAACGTGGTGTCACCGGTGAATGTGGAATTTTGATGACATTGAATGGGGCTGTTACAGAAGGAGAAGAAAAGAAAAAGAAAAAAAGGCGAGAGATTTGAGAGGAGGACGTTATTAAACAAGCTCTATAAAGGACCGCTCATCATCCTAATGACTTACAGTCAGGGGGAATCCACGTCATGCTACAAAAGCGCAGAAAGCTGATTAATCTGTGTTTTTAGAGACGTTCTTACAGGCCATTGGATAGAACATGCTCCCTGATGTACTTTAAGACTCTTTTTTAGGGTTTTCAGGGGTGAGGAGGTGACACTGTTATGAGTCGCTTCATTAAATCACACAGGGGCTGACGCTCGGTCCTCCTTTTGTCCTGGACACCTGCTATCTCGGTGAGGTTGTGTCCCCACATGGCTTCTCCTACAGTTTCTGCGCCGGTGGTCTGATCTTTATCAGGGGCCAAGCAAACTCTCCACTGGGGTCCAACAAGGTTCTCTGGTCCAAAAGAAAAGCAATCATGTTTACTTTCAGCGTTTTCCTGATAGAAATGAGAAGAAAGAAGGGTTGCCAGATCCCACAAGAGTAACAAGCAATCAGGGCTATGGAAACAAGCCCAAAAGAAGCAAATCTCTTAGCGGACCTGGCAACCATGTTTGATTCTGGTAGCCATACATACCTGGGAAATCTGATTACTGAGCTAAAATACAACTCTTTTTATCAGAATTCTTAATCTGATTTCTAGGCCTTAATCCAATTGGAGAAATCTGAGTAAGCTTGAATAACAGATAATACTGCAGAAAATTCTGACTAGGACTGGATTATGATGTGGCAACGTCAATGCCCTTCAGTGAGACCTGACCTTTGGGGCCCATGGGCTCGATCTCAGAGGGGGGGAGGCGGCTCCAGACGTCCAGAGGCTAAAGACCTGAGCTGGTGTGCAGGGTCTAACAGCGTAGAGATAAAAAAAAACATGGAGCAGAAGCTCTTGAGGCCTGGAAAGCAATAAGACTGCGACAGGAAAGTAGTGACATGAGAGAAACCTGGTAGGTATGTAGCTAGGGAGGCACATTCTGAATGCTCTTAAGTGGAGGCGGTGGAATAGCCAAGGCAGGGACCCTTCAGCAAGAGAGCAGGCAGTCCGAGTCGGGGCATGACGAGAGCCTGGATGGGCATCCGTGTGGATTTTGTGTCAGCACAGGACGTAAATCTTCTGATGTCTGCAGAGGAAATCCATACGATCTGGTGTTTGAATGGGATGAGATCAGAACAAAAAAACTGATGGTGTTGTTCATCTCCAAAATCAGCTCTAAATGAGATTTCTGAATGGCACAGATCTGTGTTTAAAAAGCAAATCCAACAGAAAATTCATTCTGTGCCTCAAAAGGTACAAGTGCAAATCAGAAAAATAATATTTTGACCTTTATTTCAGTGCAGACAGGTATGAAACCCCAAGATATTACATTTCATTTGTGCAAAAAAACAATCCATTCCTGATTTCACATCTCCGCAACACAGTGAAAAAAAGTTGGGACGGGGCAATTTTTCAATTTATGGGCTAGTAATGAAGTAAAACAAAAAAAACTACATAATGATGATGATTTCAAACAGGTGATTATAGTCATCAATTTTGGTACACAAAAGCAGCATCTAGGAAGGCTCTCTTGAGGAGTAAAGATGATCAGAGGATCTCCAGGTTTTTATTTACCAAAATGAGTGAGAAAATGATTGAAAATGTTTAAAAAAATGTTCCTCAAAAGAAAGACTGGAAGGGATGTATATATTTCTCCCCTCTACAGAGCAGCATAATATCATTAAACCCTTCAGAATCTGGAGGGGGAATTTTCAGGTTCTTTACAATTTCTAAACTGAAGAGGGGTGATCTCCCTCCCTCAGACGGCAACTGCATCAAGACCATAAATTCATCAATAGGCTGATAGAACCACATGGGCAAGGGATTCCTTTATCAAACCTTTATCAAGCTCTACAATACAGAGTTACATCCACAGGGATAGATACCACTTAAAAACGTTACTGTGCTAAAAAGAAGGCCTTATGTTATAAAAAAACCATGTCCAGAGAAGGGGCGTCGGCTTTCTCTGGGCTCGGAGATCTGGGATGGACCATCAACACAGTGGGAACGGGGATTGTGCCTCAGGGACCCATCAGTATAAAAACAGATCTTTTTTTGGACCAGAGACCAACTCAAAGTCCAAAGCAGGGCTTCTGGCACCATTGCTATGGGGTCGGGTCAGGGCCCTCGGTTAAAGGTCATTTCACTTCTGTGGTGCAGCATTACTGCAGAAAAGTTATTTTATCGTCCCAACTTTTTTTGAATGTGTGGCAGGCTTCTAAAAAGGGCAGGAATGGATGTTTAGTAACAAATGAAATGAAGTTGACCCAGAAAAAAACATGTCAATTTCCATACCGTCCCAACATTTAGCTGATTTGTGGTTGTAAATAGGTGTGGTTTGGTAGAACAGCTATAGATTCATATATCATCCTGGACATTGGAGTAAACACCCAGTAAAGTAAGTAAGTAAATAGGGCCATGTTTTACCCGGGTGTTGTGTGGAAGTGTTTTGATGGCAAAGAGTAGCCTTTTTTTATACCCGTGTGAAAGTGTTTTATAGATATAAGTGTGGGGCTTCTCGAATAAGCGACGCGAGACATTTCTGATAACTGGGCAAATAACTGTATTTCTTTTTTCATACAATGTGGATGGTAAATATACAGAGGAAACCTGCACCAGAGTGGATCCACACTGCTTACATTACAGACTGGGGGAACGGGAAGATTTTTTAAAAGAACAAACATAGGCTTGTATATAAAAATTGAACAATTTAGGGGCAACATTTTGGCAGAAATTATAATCAGAAGTATCAAAGCACTTGTGGCAAAACCTGTTAACTACATTTAAATATAGTAAAATGGTATAAATGTATTTATATATATGAAACTTCTATTTGAGCTCCAGGAGCGCTGCGTTTAGAAGCCGATGTTTTGCCTCGGGGCTAAGCAGTAGCCCCAGCTTGTTCTGGTGGTTGCCGATGAAGGGGACATGAGGACCCACGTAAAGCCTCGATGAGAATGGGTTGGTTTCAGGTTCAGAACGGCCCGTTGGCCTTTCCCGGGACAGGGCTCAGGGGCGTGGGGGCTTCTGCGCCGCGGCTGGTTCAGGCTCCATCCTTGACAAATCGTTAATCTGAGAGGGAAATTAGACCCACAAAAACACACACACAGCGTCTTGAAAAACCTCATTACAAGCTCCAAATTAACTGCAGAAAAATCAGATTTGGGTCAGTCATACGATCAACGAGGTTTTTACCCAAGGCCCTAAAGTAATCAGATAAAATGGGAACGAAACCTCCCAATCAGATGATACTAGATTTCTACTTTGATAAAAATAACCTGACAATAATCTCACAGAAAAGACGTGACATAAATTTTAAAAGTTTATTATTAAATAATCCAATGATTCAATTTGTTCGCGTATATGCTGAGTCTCCACAAAGCGTTCGATAGCCGTTTCATTCCGTGATGTGTTTCAATTCCGGGAAAAAAAATCAGGGGGAAAAATCCCCGCAAAAAAAAATGGAAAAGAGGCCAATGTAACACCAAAAAATGGAAAGAGGGGCCCAAGAGTAATAACACAAAGTTCTTTAAAAATACGAGGATTCTGGCAAACCGTGGGACGCTGATGGCACATGCGCAGTTTTGAAAAACACCCAATATATGGGGACCGCTGAGGCACATGCGGTTTGAAAAACACCCATTACGATCTGGGTTACTGGTAAAATCAGATACTGGAGTAAAATCCAGCTCTCTTCATCAGGATTTCTTAATCTGTTTTCTAGAGGGGAGTGTGCTGTTTACATGAACCAGTTGAAAATAATCAGAAAATCAGGGGGACTATGATCGGATTTTAAGTGCATGTAAAAACGCACTCGATGCTTCATGGATCTGGGATTATATTAGGGAATACAGGTAACTCCCACAAAGTTTCCTAACCCTTTAAAAAGTTCTATATTGAAGCAAAATAAAATAATACCCAACGAGGCTCGTGCATCAGTCAGCTTGGTCGGGTTAATTAGAGAGCTGGACCTTAACAGATCCATGAACGAACCTCCGAATTCAGCCGTGGATGGTGTTTAATGACAGACTCTGAGTTAACACCAGCAAACGCCGTGGAGGAAAATCAGAAACATTTGACTGATCCCATCAAAACCAAACCCCAGCTAGCAGCTGCTCCAGCACACTCTTAGGTGATGGGGACTCAAACTGACCTTCGGCCGAGCTGAGACTCCATTAGAGCCGGGTTTCTCTGCTTAAATCCAAACCCTGGTTTGTAAAAGGGCTGATTTGCAGCAGCATGAAGCTTACGTAAGGCACAGAATCAGCTCCCTGTCTGAAGCCGTGTCGGAGCTTCGAGGAGCTACACCTAACGTAACCATCACACAATCACACGGAGCAAAATCAAAACCGATACCGAAGAAGAACTGAGCTTCGTGTTCTGATGCCCCTGGTGGAAGATCTGCTGTGGTTATGTAACCTCTGTCGGGGCTCACGGTCACGGCTCCTGCAGAGAGCTGGAGAGCTTCTTGTCATTTTGAAATATTTCCCATAGCCTCAGTGAAAGCAGATCAGGAGCTCGGATTTCTCATTTCCCCTCTTTTATCTCCCTCCGGTGGGCGTGGCAGAATGTGAGGAATGGGACCGAGGACAGAGCTTTGACACTTTGCCTCCCTAAATGACTGGTTATGTGATCTGCAGGGGACACCTGTATGGAGCTGCAACTCCACCCAAACCCTCCATGACCTCCTAAAGAAGCAGGGACCGGATTTGTTTTAAGAAAGAAAATCTTCTTAAATGCGTGTTTTTCTTAACTTCATTCCTGAGGAAAAAAAGCTAAGAGAAACTATTCTTCTTCAAATAACTTCTTAAAAATGAGCTCATCTTTCCTTAACTTTTTCCTTAAGAACAATTCTAAGAACAAGTGGTATTCTAGAACATGTTCTGTTCTTAAATGTTTTCTTACCTTTACGACAGAATCACACTCGTCTTAGGCTCAAGAGTTGATGAGGAAAACGACAAAATTGACCAAACTTTAAACAGTTAGTTATTGGAAATTACCGCCATACTTTCAAAAGTTTAAAAGCCTTTGGCTTGAAGGTCAAAATTATCGTTATATTCCAAGGACTTTGTTTTTCCTCTTGGCTTTTTCTTCCACCACCACGTCTTTTTCTTGTTTGTTAATTTTTTTGAGCGCTTGGTTCGATGTTTTTCCTCTGACTTGATTAAACGAAATAATGGAAATACAAATACAAATTCAAAATGTGTCTCACACTGTACATCGCAAGCCGTAAGATGAAACGTAGCCTGCATAAGAAAATCTTACGGAAATATTTAAGATTCTCTTAGGATAACAGTTTCTTATGTTTTATTGCATTTAAGTTTTTTATTTGCATAAAAATTGCATTTCAGAACATTTCTTCTTCACTTCTTAGTGTCTTAAAAACCTTTGCAGGTTTTTTTTTCCTTAATAGCTTTCATGAATGAGACCCCTGGATCTGAACTGCTTCTAGTTTGGCTTGGAATGGGTACGTGGTTAGCCAAAGGGGTCAACTAAAAAAAAAAAAAAAAAAAAAAAATCAGTAAAACTTAACACATTTAAGTTTCAGCGAAATTACACAAGAGAGACGGGCCACAAAGGGAAGGAAATTAAAGGATTAGAGAATTTGTTAAACAACAGTACTATGCAAAAGTCTTAGGCCACCATTCAAAATCACTGCTGTAGTGTTTTATATCTGCTCACCTCACACATCTTGGCCAGCTTCTCGCTACCGTTTCGGACGGGGTGGTAGGTCAGGGTGGTGTAGGGGTAGTCGACGGAGAACGGGTTCCAGCGTGATGCTAAAGAGGGCTCCCGGAGCTTGTCCCAGTACACACGCAGACCCTCACCCTCTCGTCTGAAACACACAGAAACAATATATAAATACAGAAAACAAAGCAGCTCCCCTGCTGGAGGGTTTGGGGACTGCCACAGACTGAGCTGGTGCCAGAATAAAGTCTGTAGTTGTCGGCACACTTAGATCCGTCTTGACGCAACAGAAAATTATACTACTGGCAGGATGAGCTGTTCTGCCCGGCAACCGAGCTCTGACTGGTCAGCCAGTCTCTACAGTCTCACAGTCTCTGCACACGTCTCAGTTCCCTGCTCTCTACTCAAACACCCGCTCGCGTCATAAATAAAACAGAAAATGCAATGCGCTGTCACAAACAAAACAGTTTCTCACTCCATAAATGTGTTTCTGTGAGAGAAACAGAGAGGAAGAGCTGAGAGAATCTGGATCTCCACAGTGGGACGAGCCTTTATCCATCTTAAATTAAATACCCGTACAAGCCAATTTATTCGGTTTGTTAACGCAAATCCAGCCAATCACAAGGCAGCGACGCAAAACAACTCAAGGCAAACGTGATCAAGACGAGCTGCTGAATCAAACCGAGCATCAGACTGAGAAAGAAAGAGGACTGAAGCGACTTTGAACGTGACTGGTTCTTGGTGCTGAGTATCAACCTGGATTTTCTCACAGCGCCACCTCTAGGGTTTAACAGAGAATGGTCCGAAAGAGAGAAAATATCCAGAAAGGTAAGAGTAGCTAAAATAACCTCAGATAACTGAGGCTATAATTCACGAAAAACGTTGCACACCGAAAACAGGACACCAGTCCCTCGTTGTTATTTAGAGGAGCCCATCCCCCTACTCCTTTGTTTTTGGGAGATGGAGGGGAAACCCGGACAAGACAACAGGTCAAACTCCACAGACGGGGGAGAGGATTAAACCCGGGACCAGTACCTGGTACAAATCTGTTGCTCTTATTATAAATGATAAATTGTTATTATATTGTTTTTGCAACCATCGCTTCTGCATAGTTTCTGTGACTGCGAGTAATTAAGGATGACAAACGTGGATTCTCACCTAAACCGCAAGCTCG
>JAJAGP010005005.1:0-20396 GCA_025084515.1 Ancistrus triradiatus | reverse complement strand
GTCCCGCTGCGCTCTGGTTCATCTCTCTGCACGCTGGTTTGTCCAGACACAACATGTTGAACTTCGGGTTTAATCAATCTTTCTGCACCAGAGTCTGTGCTATGTTGTGTCTGTCATTACAACTCCATTACTGTTCTCCAAATACCGCACACAGTTTGGGGTCTGTTCTGTTACCTCTGCGGTCCAAACCCGCTACAGCGCTCGGATGCTGACCTCACTCACACAACACAACATAACACACAGCACAGAGCACACTGTTCTTCAGCACTGTCATACGTATGAATGACAAGCAGATGCTTGCTGAATAGAAGCGCTTCACAAATCCAAACACAAGAACAGATAATCCCTGCCATTCCAAATCAGGAAGTCGACCGCATTCACCACTGTGGGACCGTGCTTCGCCTTTGTTGCTTCAGCTCAGGCCCCGCCCACATGCTTTGTGTGTATGGTACAGTCAAGGTGTACAGGACAATTCACACAAACAGCACAATAACACAAACCGGTTTGTGAATGTTGGCTCTCTCTCCCTCACTCACACACACACACACACACACACACACACACACACACACACACACACACACACACACACACACACACACACCAGGGTGCACCTATAAAGCCTGCAAACACCAGGAGAGAATGGAGTAAAGACAGAAACATGTGCAACAGTTCCCTCTGCTGGTCACGTGGAGAATTACAGAAAGAACTACACAGCTTCTATATACAGTAAACTTTGACATTTTAATCCCTCCTTTTATGTCGGATTTGGGTCAGGCAGTGTATAGATACATTTATAATTAGTAGAAAAATATAAAATATTCACTGTAAAATATTTACTTTCTCCTATATACACGGAAAGCACAAAAGTTTTCATCCGATCACATTTCTTGTGTGTAGTTCAGGTTCATCACTTTCCTTACAGGTTTTAATAATGTGTTGGACGGTCATTAACCCAATTCCACATTTCAGCGTCTCCTTACTTCTTTTCACTGCTTGATTCAGCAATAATTTGATCTTCCGAAACACACTAACAGATCTTCCACGAGATGCGTCTTCCAACAAGGTCGTTTAGGAAGTGAGAAGCTACGTGTTGCTCCTGCAAGGTTAAACGAATTCATATTTCACTGCAGTAATTTTCCAACCAAAACTTCTTAAATCAATAAATGCTTATGAATCCAAAAAAGTCAATATTCTGGCCAAGCAGTGTAGGGATACATTTTTAGTATAAAAAATATAAAATACTTCCTGTAAAATATTTACTTTTCCTATATAGCACCAAAATGTTTTTATCTGATCACATTACTTTTGTGTAGTTGAGGTTCATCGCTATCCTTACAGATCTTAAACCAATTCCACCAAGTCTCCTTACTTCTTTTCAGTGCTTGATTCAGCAATAATTTGACCTTCTGATAAACACTAACAGATTTTCCACAAGATACGTCAGCCGACTAGTTCGTTTAGGAAACGAGAAGGTTCGTGTTGCTCCTGCGAAGGTTCAACGGATTCATACTAATCACTGCAGTAATTTTCCAATCAAAGCTACCTAAATAAATAACTGCTTACAAATCCAAAAAGCCACTTTTTTGGACAGGTAGTGCATAGACACATTAATAAGTAGTAGAAAAAAATAGTCTTTCTCCTATATACACGGAAAGCACCGAAATGTTTTCATCTGATTTCTTGTGTGTAGTCAAGGGGCTTCACTTTCCATACAGGTTTTAATCATGTGTTGCCCGGTTATTAACCCAATTCCACATTTCAGCGTCTCAGCTAGAACTTGACCTTCTGATTTTCCACAAGATACGTCTTCCAACAAGGTTGTTTAGGAAGCAAAAAGCTTCGTGTTGCTCCTGCTAAGGTTAAACAAATTCATATTAATCACTGCCGGAAAAACCTTCTAAATAAATTCTTAAAAATTAGAAAAAGCCACTTTTTTGTCAAGGCAGTGTACAGTTGAAATATATTTACTTATTTAATTTCTTCTATCTATTTCAAAAGCTCTTAACCTCTGCAGAAACAAACCAAAAGATCTTTATTTCAAACTCAAGCATTTTAATGCACCATATCGATAAAATCCTGCATAGGACACACAAGCTGCATCATTTAATATCTCTGGCATCTTTCCAGTTGATCCATTAGCATTTACTATAAGGTATAAGACCTTAATTGACATGTTAATGGTTGCTGGAATACGGTTTATATAAGTTCGTTGTGTAACTCGTGTCTAAATAAGAAGTGTTTGGTTCTGGACAGTGCAGGTTTGTAGACGCCCATGATTTAAGACGGTGCTTTATTTAACTCTGCAGCAGCATAAGCGTTTCAGGCACTCCTCGTTCTTTACCGCGTGGCCTGGAGGTGTTGCAGTTGGAGTTGCTAGGCTGTGGGAAGGTGGTGCTGTTATTATGTGGTCGGTTCACAGCTTTTACTTTAGGGAGCGGCTGCAGCGATCAGAGCTACTGCTAATATGCAAAGCTGACTCAGCGTCTTGATCCTGTGTTCCCATAACAGAAGTAACCCGACCGGTCGGATTAACAGCGTGAGGTCTAATGCGGGAGATGAGCAGAGAGAAACACAGGCGGCTCTTTCTGCAGAAATCAGAATGTTTTTTCCTGCCTGAATTACTCCTAAAAATAACAAATAACAGACAAACCTTCTGTGATAACTAAGAACACACACTGCTGTTACTGAGCACACAGGCTTGGGCTGGAGACTACACGATTTGACCATCCAAATTCAAATAATGTTGAAATTTTATTTTTAAGATTTCGCCACTTTTTCACCATCGCATAAATAACCTAAATGACCACAGATCTCAAACTGAAGAGCTAACATTTCCCTCATATCCATAGTCCTTCTGTTCCTCGTGTGTTATGACCTTCCTCCAAAAAGGAGATTTAAGGAAAGATTAAAATTTCGTTAAACGGCAAAGACTAGAATCCGGATCTATAAAACTTCATGCAGAGGACGTAAACAATCACGGACTCCACATTCTGCCTCACTAACCAGCCTTAGGGGTCCATTATCGGTTAGGACGCTTTATAAAGAGCGCGCCCTACATGGGAATCTAGGTAATGAGACAGACCCGATGAACAGTAGAGAGCACTGGGGCATTCAGGTTAAGATGTCGTTTAGTTCAAGTGCTCCTAAATAAATATTCCATTCACATTTATTTAAAAAGAAGACGCAAATGTGAGCAAAACTCTCGTACTGTAGAGCCAAAAAAGTGCCACCAAAAGGGCTTTTTTTTGGCCATTTTCGCCCAAATATTTTGTGAATCCCTATAGAAAACCATTCCCATAATGCACATCCCAAACAGACCACTAGTTTTGTGCTTTTGAATGGTTTGGCTGAAACCATAAATAATAAATCATACCACGAGTAGCATATTGTGTTATTCCTTGTTTTGTGAGAGATGTCTGACGTTCTCATTGTCTTATTTTTTCTAATAAAACGTCTGCAGATGGTCTGAGAGACGTCAATACCGTCCAACCCCTTTTGATTTCGATTTGGCACCAGGGTTCGCAGCTAAATGAATAATAACTGCACTCAAAACAGTATTACAGATGTTAGGAGATCAGTGTAGCTCCACGATCTGAAGCTTAAGTGATGCAAAACAACAACAGGACGGATTAAGCAGAGGAAAACGTGCGATCGCTGAACGTGATTTTCTATTACTATGACTCACGATGATCCAAAGACATTTATAAACAACTGAGCAGAAAAATGCATCTTGGAGCTAAAACCCTGAAGCGCTGGATCCTGAAGAGCTGCGTCCATCAGAAACATGGAAGAGGCTTTGAGTGATGTGAGCCCAACGCAGTAATTACATCGTCTAGACAGTTTGAGCGACTCCTGCAGTCAAGCCTCGCTCGGCTCCCTCCGCCACAGAGCAGGGCTTTAAGAAACGGCGGGACGCCATCCAAACCACAATAAACCCTCCAAGTTATCAAAACGCTTCATTCGCACGTGCGAACAAATGAGATCACCCAGGGCAGCGTATGATGAAGTCAGTGACAATCAGTTTGCCCCCGAGTCATCGAACAAGCTTTATACGGAGCGATCAAGAAATTAAAAGATATAAGAAGAGAAGGTGTAGCCGCACACCAAGTGCTTTTCTCGATGAATCACAAATCGCCCGTCACTTTTTTGAAACGCCTCATGCGACCGCTCCCTTTCAAACATCGGATTCACTACTGACTCACGGAACAAAGCGAACATTTTATGGCCCACAGCTACAGCGAGTGAGTCACCGATTCAGACAGCTGCACCGAATGAGAGCAGGGTCATAAGAGTCAGGCTGCAATCACAAACGAACAGCTCGGGTTTATAGCCTACATCCTGACACACACAGGAGCAAAAAGGCACTTTAGTCGCTCAATTATTCATCACGACCACACGAGCGCTGGGCTCTGCAGACGAGCGAATCATCCTGACATCACTGACATACACAACTGAACCAAGTACTGCTCAGTCAATACAGTAGAAGGGCAAAAGTATCCAGACACACCTCTTAATCTGCATTAAGGTGTTGCCACAGGTGCATAAAAACCAGCACCTAACATCAGTGAAAGGACGGGTCGTTCTGAAGAGCTGACCGAATTCGGGCGTGGCACTGTAACAGGAGGAAGTCGGTTTAATCTCATTTCTTTCCTCCTAGATATTCCACCATCAGCTCTGTGTGGCATTAAAAGCAGAAGTGTTTAGGAACCACCAAGTGTCAGACCACAAACTTACAGAGCACCTCCACTGGACTCCGGAGCAGTGTAAACATATTCTGAGTGACGAATCACTCTCCTCTATAATGCAGTCCAAGCAAGGAAGGGAGTGAACAAGGAAGAAGAAAGGCACGGGTCATAAAATAAGGAAGAGAGAGGAAGAAAGCGGGGAAGATGTTTTATTTATTTACCTTCGCCATCAGCATCCATGGCCTTACAACAGACACGAGGTTATATCGAGACTACTGATCATACATGTACAGTTTCTACTGATTTCATCATATCGTTTGCACAAAAGCATCGTTAACAAACGTGTTGTAGTGTGTTAAAATCAGGCTGACCAATCAGAGCTCGGTCGCCGGGCAGAACAGCTTACAGGACGAGCAACAGGCTGCCTCTAAAAACATGGATATTAAAGAACAGATGGAATAGAACTGAAAGGCTGGAGAATGGTGGAGATAAAGCTCACAGGGACTGGATGGAAGCGTCTGATTATTTATCCAAGTGTC
Source organism: Ancistrus triradiatus (assembly GCA_025084515.1). NCBI lineage: Eukaryota > Metazoa > Chordata > Actinopteri > Siluriformes > Loricariidae > Ancistrus > Ancistrus triradiatus. Next base: position 15,169 of record JAJAGP010005005.1, on the reverse strand, counting down.
TGTTCATGATCACAAACACACACACTAGAGCTTCCTGCACTCATCTCAGCTCGGGTCTTTGTTTCTTTAAATTTACAATGTGAAAAAGACATGGCGAAATATCAGAAACATTAAAAGAAGGGAAATTAAAGAAAGCAGAAGCTAGGAGTTTTCAGAGTGTTTCGATAAAACACATCAGTCTTTGTGTGGAGGTCCCACTACTTGGTGTGAAAAGGCCTTTAATCTGAGGTTTGACTTGTTTGAGTTGATTCCGACTCTAAACACCGACTCAGAGAGGCTCTGAACAAAACCCCTAAGCTGCAGAAGGGCCGAGGCGGGATGGAGGCGTGACCCCGAACCAACCACAGCGCTTCAAAGTAAACAAATGAGCTAAAAAGTGCAGCTTTAGGTGTTCGTCAAAGTGCAGGTCTGCCTCCGTGACTCGCCTTAACAGCACAAAACACCTCTAGCAAAGCAACCCCACGCCATGATACACCCACCACCATGCTTCACAGAACCACCTGCTTTGTATACAAATATTCAAATCACTCAGGTAAGTTAGGTTGTTAGGGTAACTAAATAGATCGGGGAGAGCGATGTGGCCAAAATCCTCTATGACAGCATATGGAACAGTTCATAAAGTACCTAAGGTGTAGGATAAAGTGATATAAACGCCTCAGCTAGAAAGTGAAAGGTTTTTAAAACTAAGCCACGTCCCCACGGCAGAATTGGTCCCCCTTTTAGTATGAAGTTCCTCATCTTTAACCCAGAAACGTTGCTCCTCCACCCTCATTCCTAGTGGCATATACACAGAGTAATATGCTGCAGTATAAACAGTACTGTCAAAATTTCGGCCAATAGACAATTTCGTTATCTGGCCCCCATCGTCTCACCAACCTCATCGCTCTCCACCTGTGATGGCAGGACGGATTTCCCTCCATGTGCTTCACCTCAAAAAGCCGCCAACCTCGCCTCTCGCCTTCACCAAGCTTAAAATGTGACAAATGTCCTGCCAGTAATGAAATTCTACCCGTCTAAGCCACCATGTTTCAGACTGTCAGTAGGGGGCGCTTTAATCCTACGCTAAACTTATAACGCCGGATGATTTCCGGCCCCTGTCTGTTATATTAGGAGCAGACTAGTCACTGGTTGACATATGAATGGGACTGTAGTGCAGAAAGCCCTCATTAGAAAGAACCCACTGGCATATTAGTCAGTGTGTCAGAGAGAGAGGCGGTAAATCTCGGCCCCTGTGTAGTGGCCAGAAAAACCTTTTAAAAAATCTGCTTTTTCAGTCTTATTTGAACCCAACAACACAAGTAAGTTATATCATTTTGGTCCGATTATACCAGCGATTCTAAATTTCTCTTTTAGTTTCAGATATATAGGTCTCTCCTCATTCAGAGAGATAGCAGTCTTATTTTAAACAAAAAAGTAATCCCCTGCAATAAAAAAATACTAGAAATAAAGGTTTAAAATTCTAAATAAAATGCTCTTTTGCAGCTTTATTACATCTTAAATAAATAGTGAAAACATTCCTTTTTTATTTCCAAAGCATAACAATTCAACATGATGTGTACTTTTCTTGTATAAAAATGCAAACAAAGAATTGTTAGTCCCCTACAATTAAAATAAATTGTGAGCTTTTTTGGAAGGTACGACTGCGCTCTCTGGTGTTCAAAAATGCAACTGCATTAGTTGGCGTAATAAACAAGAACACGTGTGACATCGCCAATCTCTACAATGAACATTGATCCGCTTTCAGGCAAGAATTGCTTCTAGAAGTCAAAGCAGGTCCTTCGTTGACTTCTGGAAGGAACTCTTGCCTGGAATCGAAGCGATTTTTATTCACAAGCCGTCCTTCAGTTTGGTCTTTCAGCCACAATTCTGATGAACTGAATCTTGTTTTTTTCCAAATAAAAGTTGCTGTTTTGGTAAAAGAAAGAAAACAGACCTCACAAATCAAATCATTTGTCATTTCATGCAATATCTTTCACACTTTGTGATAAAATGTGCAAATCAGTCGTATGTAAGCTGGTCCTTCCAGAGGTTCTGTTCTATTTGTTTACAAAATAAAAAAAAGAAGGGTTTGTTAAAGCCTCTGTTTACAATATTTTATGTACGTATTCAGTGTGGTCTAAAGTGTAGAGAGTAATTAGTGTAATTAGTAACCGGATGCGCACTTTATCGTCTGGGTTTTATTTTATATGCCAAGGACCTGTCCTGCGTCTCCCTCGCTTACAATAGCAGAGTAAAGATTCTCCACAAGGGGGAGCTATTCAGTAGCAATTCAATACTGTATACGTTTAGTGCCAGTGACATTCTTCTTAACGATGTGTTTAAATCCTTCAGTCTTTAGCGTGTGTCAAACATGTAGATTCTGTTTAGCAGAGCCTTTTTGTCAGAACATTTTTGTTTTTAATGCTCATTTAAGACATAATCTGAATATTATCCTCAGTCGAGATGAGACAGAGATGGGAGAATCGTGTCAACACTTTCGTCCTTTTCCTGCTGTTAAAATCCCTCTGAAAGACAACATTTTTAATGACGGTGGTTTTAGCAGCTCAAGTAACTCCTCAAGTGAAGCTCTATGACTAAAAACCTCAGCTGTAGTACTAATCCTTCACATATGCTATTAAGGTCGTTACATCTTGAACAAGACGCGAAAATGCACTGCCTTATGCACTGTCTGGAAGTAGCCAGAAGGTGGCAGTATATACATCTACCTGTGATTGTACAAACGGATTGGAGATTCGCACGTGTAGTAGCATGAAGCCAGATATTATCCTAAATTGATTCTTGTAGATATGAAGATGCCACAGCCGTGTTTTTAAAAATTTCGCGCCTACAGGGCGAATAAAAAGTCTTCTTCCAGTGTCTAAGCTCTTCTTTTGCTGCACACACACAAACCAAACGCCAGCGTTGGGTACATTTGATTTAGAAAGAAGAAAGGAGCACAGAGTTTAACTGTCTCTACAAGAGATAAATAAGATCGCCCCAAACCTGCACATTTTATAAGCAAATAAAATGGCTTTGTGGTTCTGAGGATAACTGTGCTCACCAGGCCCATATTCAAAATCAGTGGAGAAAATGCAGAGAACTAGTTTTGTTTTCCTGAATTGCAGCTTGCAGCTCAAAAACCGGGACTAAGAGTGACTGAAAACACAGAGATGCTGAGAGAACATTCACGTTACGACTCCCTGCTCTTAACTGGAACCGGGATTAAAAACAAAAAAGTTATTTACACATTTTTCTTCCTCCCAGAAACAAGAACATGCTGTTGTCTGCTTATGAATGTTGTTAAGTGCAATAAAACTTATTTTATTTTCTTTGTAAAAAAAAGATAGAGTGCAAACAGAGACGATTTATAGCTTAAATAAATGTTCCTTTAAGTTCAGCAATTTGGTGTCTCATTTATTATTATTAGCTTCATCAGTTCCAAAAACATTGTGATATCGGCCATCGATCACCCTGCTCTATAAATATCGGCATCATCCATTAAAAAACCCACATCGGTCGGCCCATAGTGCAGACGTAACCGTACCCATCGTAGGGCTGGAATGTGGTGCTGTTGCAGTGCCAGGAGATCATCCCTTACCAGCCTCACCTCCCTCGGGCACAACCACTAGATGAAAGCCTTTAGACCACTGCACCATGCAAGCGCTTTTAAAAAATGCCCATTTTTTTTATTTCTGAAGTGCAACCCATGCAAAACGATACACATTTTCTGGAAAAAAATAAAAATAAAATAAAAATTTAGACCCCTGTAAGTAAAGGACGTTGCAGTGACACGACTCGTTTCTGCTGAAACTTGATTCGTGACTCATGATTCACGATTCAGTACACAGTGCTTCAGAATCACAGTAGCTCTCTCTCAGTGCTTTCTCTCTCTGGGTTTATCACGTTTTTCTTTATTGTTACATCTACAGTCCTGTATTCTTAGTGCAAACAAGTCTCCATGGGTCCTAAAGAGGTTAGTAATAAGAGAAGTCCAAAAGGAAACCAGGAACTGAAGTGTTTTGCTTTTACTATTCACTTTTAATCCATGACTCACTACATGGTGAGATTTTTCAATGCTTTATTATAAGATAAGCTTTGTGTTAATGATTGTGGGTAACTGTAGGTTAATGTAAGTGTTAATGTGTAATATATGATACAGTACTGACTCTATTAAACTCATCGGTTCATGATCCATTTAACTTAGGATGGATGTGTTGAACATATCCCCATCATAAATCAGGAGCTCCTGTACAGTACGGCTCCATTAATGCCGGTAATGCCTCATACTCTAGTCTGTACCCTCTGCTTTAACCCTGATCGCCAGAAAATGTTTGTGAAACCTTTGGAATGAACCCTCTCATAAAGCGTGGTCTGATCTTTACACCAGCCATAACAATAAACTCACATACTGTACTAAAAAACTATAATTCTTATGGCTTTATTGAGCACGTTGTTTAATCGTTCACAGTCCGGGCTGGAAAGGCAACGTGAAGTTCAATTAAACGTCTTGTTCTCCCACCTGCTACATAAAAAGTATATCTTGTATAAAACACTGCTAAAAGTAGGACTTAAGAACTTAAACTCTTATCTGGTCTCACCAGAGGAGGGCGGGTTCCTTTTTAAGCCACTGAGCTAAAAGCCTCTGGCTGTTCATTAGGAGTCGAGGTTTGTAAATAACCTTTCTCCAGTGAAATCAGTCTGAAGGTGTCCGAGTTCAAGCCAGTCGAGATCTTGCGGTTTGACCTGAAGAGGTGCGTAGTTTGTGATCACGACTAGGACAAAGATCAGGCCATAAATATCCATCCTGTCCTCTACAGCTCTATAGAATGATCTCCATGACTCACTGTACCTTTTGTTCATTGTTAGGACATGAGCTGGTGAATGAAGTTAACAGTCAGGTGGATTTACTCCACTCAGCCTGAGCATTAGTGCAGAAATCTGGAGTAGTACGTTCAGTACAGCACAGGGTCACTCCCTGGATTCCTGGCAGCTCTTTCTACACCAGTGTCTGTGTCCGAATTGAACGCGTTTCCAAAAATCGAATGAGAAACAGAAACTTGCTGGCCATTACACCACCCATAACAGAAGCTGATAATAGATGACATAAAATACACACAGTACATGACATCAATTTAGTCTGATCAGTTTTACATCACCAAAAATGCTGGATCAGCTTCTAGCTAGGTTTGGTTTGATGGATCAGTCAGAAATGCTACGGGAGAGTTATACAGCATCAGCAGTTCCATCAGCTCCGTTCTTTCTGATTTCCTTCATGTCGTTTGCTGGTGTTAAACTCTTTATCTTTCATTAGACACCATCGGAGGTTCATTCGTGGATCTGTTAAGTCCGGCTCTTATTAACCCAACCAAGTTGCTGATGATCTAGAACTCCGACTAACATTTCTGACTGATAAGATTCTCATTTAAATTATAACAGGATCCTGTGCTTTGGTTCTAACACCGAGATCTCATTCTTATTTGCTTCTGTCGGTAGAACAGTGGATCTTAGTAACAGCCTGCCTTATAAATCAGACCCATTTTATTTACTGAAGGTAAATAAACTTTCCTTTTTAATAGATTAACACTAATCCATTGATATATTTGTGTTTATTGTCTGTATAAAAAACAGTTATCTGGAATTCTGTTCCTCTACTGTTACTACTTTTAGCAGCGGGGTAACGATAGAATGGAACGGTGTTACCCTTTTCTGTCCTCTTTACCTGTAGTACCTGAGTTTGTAAGATATGAAATTGCAATTCCATGGCAAAAACAGGCTTCCATAAGTAGCACTAATCCAATGCCAATCGTCCAAATGCGTATCTTTGAAACGTGGGAAGAATTGAGAGCACCAGGATCCACAAATCCCCTCAGACACAGGGAGAACATGCAAAATCCACACAGACAAGGGCCTTTTGGAGCTGCAATAACCACCTTTACAGTTTAATTAAATAAATCTGGCAAGTATTTGCAAATTAGATTTCAAACCTGCACCATCTGATCTGCGAAGGTCAAAACACGTTTGTCTGGGTATTGTGTAAGCCCCTCACATCGATGCATGAATAAGGGAATTTGGTCTGTGTACCAAGCCCCATTTATTCTCCAGGAAAAGGGACACCTTAGGAGTTCTGAAACATTCAGGCAAACACTATAATAACTGATTCTTGGTTTAATTCTTGGATAATATTCTATTCTTACCCCTCATTATGGAAAGCCAATAACTCTTTGTAAGATAAAGAAGCTACGTTATGACCAAGTCGAGTTACTCACGTGAGCAGGGATCGAGGCGGGAACGTAAAGGCGCCCTGGACGATCCGATCGACCATGTTTAGAGGAACCCTCTGGATCTGCTCACAGACGAGCATGATGAAGTCGTACTTGCAGATGAGGAGCGTTTTGTCCGTGATGAGCACCACTCGCTCTTTTTCGTTGTTCCAGTGATCGATTCTGGAAAGACAGAGCCATTTAGGAGTGCTGCTGGAGACTCCCAGACATCCGGAGGTACTTTTGCTTTAGATTTTGCCTATATATAAATCCTTTTAAATACTGACAATGCAAGTATCTGTTGCTTTTCAGCAGCTTAAACACACAAGATCAGCAACAAGCACTCAAAAAACATAGATAAAAAAGAAGATGCTTGAAACCACAAATACACAGTTTTAAGTATTTTAGCAGAACCTCAAGACTAAGGGAAGAGAATCATCAAGATACTCCACGTTTTATGACGACCTGACAAAGCAAGGTGTCTCAGGCAGATATGTAAATGATTACAGGTGTGGTCTGGTTAGGTACTGGGTCTTACCACAAGAGGGCGTAAAAGTGCTTCCCCTATAAAAGGGCTCTCAGAGGCTACCTTTGGGTAGTGTACCTCTTGGTAACAGAAGACACTTTGCCCAGTGGACAGACTTTGAGAGGGGGCATCATTGGACTGAGTGATGGTCGTCTGGGCCGTTCTGACCTAGGAGGTGTTGGGAGCAGTGGTTTTATGGGGGCACACACACACACAATGAACATGCTCCGGATGGCCCAGACAGACCCCCAGTAGAGAGGATCGTTTGACCCGCCGACAAACACGAGCAGCTCCCACAGTTTGGTTATCCACCATCCAGACACAGGGGGCGCCTTCACTACACCCCGTCTCTGCCCGGACCATTTCCAGGAGGTTAGTTCACAGTCACCTTCGTCTGCAGTGGCGTCATGACTGAGAAACCTGTTTGTTGTTGTTTTGTCCCTCGTCAGCTCCTGACACGGATTTAGTTAGCTGGTGCTCTTGCCATTGGTTACTTGTACTAAGGAGAATAGAAATCACGCCTTTGGATAAGGGCACCTGCTAAATGCTGTAAATGGAAATCTAAATGGAAATCTCCCTGCCAGAAGCTGGATGCTCTGGTTAAGAGGGCAAACGGATATGGCAAGCCTAGTCCACTCCTCTATCTGTACTGATTATTTCTGTAACTTGACACTTTTCACTTATGTACTACATTTCAAAAGATAAATCTGCACTTTTTACTCACTACACTTTGCAAAACATTATCGATACTTTAGAAGTATGTACTTCATCCATGAGAGATCAGAGAGACGCTCAGGTGAGTCGTGCTCGACATTCTGAAAATATAAAACTCTAAAAAGTCTTTAACGCTTTTTAATGAATTCTACTCCCAAAAATAACTGTATGCACTTGAGACTGCTTTTATTAATCAAATCCCTAGAGGTTTATCCACGTCCCTGACTCGCTGAATTCTATTTCTGTACTGAATGTAAGAGGTATATAAAAGTTTTGTATGACTATTGTTTAAATGAAGTCATGCAGAGGAGTTTAAAAGAGGAAGCTGCAGTTTGTTGGGCTAGAACACAGTGAGTGTTTCAGAGAGTCGAGGATAGCTGTAGCTTGGGTTAAATATCAGGATTTACTGCATTACTGAATATTATTACCATGTCTAGTTATGAGCCTATATAAAACAATTCCTAAGTATTTGGTATATTTTGGTTCCTCGTGCCTGAAAATGCTTTTGTTCTGTTGTTGCTGTGGTTAGATAAAGATGAGAATGTCATTTGTATGACTGACGTGACCATCAGCGAGTGCGTTTACATGCACGTAGTACTCTGATCATAGTCGGATCTCTGCATTTATCGCATTATTCAAGCGGTCATGTATACAGCACGCTCCGATGTAAAAATCAGATTATAAAGAGCGTTGGATTTCACTCCAGTAATCGGATTACTCACTGCATCACGTATACCAGTTACGCGATTATAATCGGTGTTTCCAGTCTGCGCATGTGCACGGCTTTATTGGGCTTAATTCAGTATTTGAGTGCATTTAGGACCTGCTACTGCAAATAACACCTTTGCTTGATCTGTACCTCCTACAAGGCATGAAATCTGTTCCTAATACAGACTGAAAAACGTGCCGCTGTGACCAGGCTATGACTAGGCTCCAGACCACAGCCCGGTGCGGATTTGTTTACCATTTACATACATGTACTCCCCATCCATGTTACAAACAGCAGGAGTTGAGGATCGAATGAGGAAATTGTTCTCTCCAGCCACATGAACACGGCCTGCGGGGGAACTGGGACGGAAATCTGTCCTAAAACGTTGACACGTCTTCATTTCTTTTTTGGCACTTGCAGTGGAAGCTGGCAAACCTCACACAGGGCCTCATTTATTTCTTCATATAAATTTTGAAAATCTGAAAGTGTAGGCCAGTCTAGTAGACTGCTGACAGCGTGTTGCAACTAAACAGTTCCTTTGCAAAAAAAAAAACCAAGCTCATTTCCACAGAGGGTTTTGACACAGGCACGATCTGTCCCCATTTGTAATACAGTCAGTGTAATGTCTGACAGAAGCAACAGAAACATCAGCAGGCTTGGATTTTGACAGCAAGACATCGTAAGTCACAGATAGATGGCGCCATTCTAAGCGACGAACCTCACTTGTTTCACGAGTACCACTTTAAAGTTCAAGGATTCTGTCACAGTTTTTGGTTGGGGTTGATGGAGCAGGTATAACCCCAAATGGGAAAAAGTTGGGACTTAATGGAAAATGCAATTTTTTTTTTTATGTAGTGACCCTTACATTTCCTGCGACTATTATTTAATTTCAGTATATATCATTTGTCAATAAACATCCATTCCTGCATTTCAGACCTGCAACACATTTCAAAAAAAGTAAAAAAAAAAAGAAGCTTAAACGTACGTCAGCACTTTAAGAGCTAGGACTGAATGTCGTCAGGTCGTGTTGTTGTTTTCCAAATCACCCAAAGCTCCTAACGTCCAACGGAAAGACCTGCCCAAGGAGGTCGGGTCCCTATTTGAGTCTTGGTCCCCCCAAGCTTCTTCTCTACAATGTTTAGGGAGTTTTTCCTTGCCACTGTCGCCTCAGGCTTGCTCAAATAGGGCCTAGATGTTCAAAAAGCTGCTTTGAGACGATGCTGTGTTGTACAAAGCTACATAAATAAATTAGTCTTGACTGTACAACGTTAGAACCAAGACCTGGACTTGTTTTATACTGACAAAGCCATTGTGAAGCTCATCTGAGTCGTCTAAAGACATTATCTGATGTTCATACGCGTAAGAAACGTACTCGGTCAGCAGCCAAACGCTCTGGACGGCGCCGTCTTCCTTCTCGTCCACCAGCTTTTTGATTTCCTCAATTGCGGTTTCCAGAGTCCCGGGCTGAAACAAACAAAGCAAGGAGTTAGACTAAACAAAAGCAACGCAACACCAGTAAAAAAAATCCTGTATGCTAAGACCAGTAGGTGTTCAGTGGTTACACTTGTGTACTAATCAGAAGGTTTTGAGCTCAAGTCTCGGCTCTGTTCGGCTTCCCACAGCGGGCCCCTGAGCAAGGCCCTTACCCTTTAACTGCACACTGTCGGCCGGCCTGCCCACAGTTCCCCTCACACACCCAAACGCAAACTGAACCACGTCTGCATACACAGGTTAACATGAAAAGTGATTTGGTAAGCAAATGGTCCCAGGGTTTGTTCCTAAACCAGGAGATCCTGACTGAGCGTTAAGCTGAAACAACGAATACAAAAGGTCTTAAATACTAGAGGAAGCAGAACGAGTCCTGTGGCCTTATATCCTTCTGCTTCCATGTCATTAGGTGTGTTTATGAAGGGCGCGCTGCCATTGTTAAAGCTAATGCACCCTCATGCAATTATTATTGGACTTAATATAAAGCTGATGAGAATAAAGGTGAATAACAGACTGTTAGTACAGCCGTATACTCTAAAAGCCTGGCTGATGCTTCATCATCAAAAACACGGACTGGAAACACCAGTAATACCAGACGAGAAAGACTAGTGACTCCATCAGAAACACAGACAGGAAACACCAGTGACTCCACCGGTAACAACGACAAGAAACACCAGTAACAGACAAGAAACACCAGTGACTCCACAAGAAACAACAACTAGAAAACACCAGTAACACCAGACGAGGAACACCAGTGACTCCACAAGAACCCACTCCAAAATCCCACATGCCTCTGCTCCAAAGCGCCCCCATTCCCCTGACTCAAACCAGAAAGAGCAGTATGAAAATGCAAATAAAAACAAAATAGTGTTTCTTACATTTACTTTGACTTTTATTTCAATGCGGACAGTATAAACCTGAGATATTTCATGTTTTATGATGTTTTATGATCAACTTCATTTCATTTGTAAATAATCATCCATTCCTGCATTTCAGACCTGCAACACATTCCAAAAAAAGTTGGTAGGTCTAGTGATGAGGTAAAAATCTGAACAAGAATGTGCTTTTAAATAAGTGATTATAATCATGATTTGGTACAAAAGCAGCATCCTGGAAAGGCTGAGTCTTTGAGGAGACAAGATGGGCAAAGGATCTCCAGTTTATCACCAAATGTGTCTTTAAAAACGATATTCCTCAAAGAGAGATCGGAAGGGATTTATATATTTCTCCCTCTACAGTGCATAATATCATTAAACGATTTAAGGAATCTTGAGGAATTTCAGCCTAAACTGAAGAGGGGTGATCTCCGCTCCCTCAGACAGCGCTGCGCTTACTTTATCAAACCTTTAACAAGCTCTACAATACAGTTACATTCACAAATGCCACTTAAAACGTTACTGTGCTAAAAAGAAGCCTTATGTCCAGAAGGGGCGTTGGCTTCTCTGGGCTCGGAGGATCTGGGATGGACCATCACACAGTGGGAACGGGGATTGTGCTCAGACCCATCAGTATCACAGATCTTTTTTTGGACCAAAGATGAAAAAAAGGAGCTTCCAGACTATTATCAGGAAGAAGTCCAAAAGCCAGGCTCTGTCATGGTATGGGGTCGGGTCAGGGCCCTTGGTAAAGGTCATTTCACACTGAGATTTTAGAACAACATGGGCTGCCTCCAAGGCGACATCTTTTCAACATCTTCTTGTTGATTTTGTTCAACAAGAACAAAATCAGAAAAAGATAGAACTGAAATATGTAAATCCCTTCCAGTCTTTCTTTGAGGAACATTGTTTTTAAACATTTCAATAATTTCCTCCACATTTCTTTATAATCTGGAGATCCTCTGCCATTTTACTCCTAAATGACTCAGCTATTTAGTTTCTTTACCTCATTACTAGCCCTAAATTGTCTGCGTCCCAAATTTTTTTGGAATGTGTTGCAGGCCTGAAATGCAGTAATGGCTGTTTATTAACAAATGAAATGAAGTTGAAAAGAAAAACATGAAATATCTCAGGTTCATACTGTCTCCAATGAAATGAAACACTATATCGGTTTTCAATAACCTCTCAACATTTTCTGATTTGGGCTTGTATCATTGCACATTGGCACCATTGGCCTCCCAAAGCCTTTCTACTTCTCTAAGCTCTTTCCGGGATTAACTCTAGTAAGCATATTTCTTATGCTGCATTAACCTGATCAAATAAACAAACACCCGCAGAGTGACTGCAGTGGTTTATCTGGTCTGTTAGGAATCTGAAGGTGCGAAAGATTACCAGCCTCACCAAAAAAATTCAGCATGCCTGCATGCTTCGGTAACCACAAAGCTCTAATGATATTATTTAGCTGCCGTTTCCAGAACTTCTATGCATCTTTCCAGAGGATCTATCGGTGTTATTGTACAATCTCAGATCTTACAATGTGTAGAAAGGTTGGAGTAATGATCAGTGAGATGCTTTAGATTACCCGAAGCACAAAATATCTCTTGAGCTTGAACGTCTCCACCGCTTTGGCCCACTTCTGTCCTGCTTCTGTGCTGGGACTGGTCGTGGAGTCGGTGGGGATATCGGTGGAAGATTCTGGTGCTGACGTTTTGTCCTCCGTACCAGCAGCCTGAGTTTTAGCAGAATCGGTTACATCGGAGGATGGCTGAAGGACCCCCGGCTCCGGACTGGACGAATCATCAGCACGATGCTCGAGCTGCACAGATTTAAAATCCTCCTCTCTTTCAGACATCATGCTCCTGCTAAAAACCAAAACATGTCCAGATTGGCAAGGTATAAAATTAAAAACATTCCTTCGTTTAAACTGAGTTTCAACCAAAATGTCTTTTCTTGAGTTTTACTTCTTTTAATAAAATAAATATAACATGATTTATTTACACTGCATACATGTGGAATTATTTCCAGTGATCTGAGCTAGCCATCTTAAACTTTCACAGTGTTTAGTTGTATATTGATTCCTTTTTTAACCAATGTAATTTTCTCTCATATTGCAAATCAGAAATAAAATATATAGGCCAACATAAAACGATTTAGACCAGCAGTCTATTGCGGCACATTGCTGCTGGACCAGATGAACCTGATCAAACAAGAAACAGAACTGCACTGATCAGCAGAATCCAATTTAGAGCAACAAGAAGCCAGTAAAGGAAAACTGTCTCAATATTTGCCAACAGAAACCAGTTTAGACCACCAATTAACTAACACTATTAACACTAAAACAGTACTGGAAAAGGGAAACCAGTTTATGCCGGCAAAAGGCCAGCACTGGGCACTTTCGATCATCAACTATTGATAGATAAACACTGACCAGGCAAAACCAGTTTAGACAATCACTAAAGTAGCTTAGACCAGAGATCTACCAGCAACTGCCAGTAACAACAGTTCATGCCAGCAAAGGCCAAGACATGGCCATCTGGAACTAATTTAGACCAACAACTGACCAGCAGAAACCAGTTTAGGCCAGCAATACAACTTCACTGGTCAAAAACAGCTAGTTTAGGCCAGGAAAAGACCAATACAGACCAGCAGCAGAGCTGTAACAGACCAGCACTGGGCATCAAGAGCCACTTTAGACCAACAACTAGCAATAGCTAAACACCGGACAGGAGAAACCATTTTACACCAGCAACACAACAGAACTGGCCAGGAGAAACCAGTTTAGACAAACAACAGAGCTGCATTTTACAAAAGAAACAAGCTACCAGCAAGAAAACCAGTTTAGACCAGCAAGAGGCCAGCTCAGGTTAAGAGAAACCAATGTAGACCAGCAACAGAGCTGGAATAGACCAGCACTGCGCAATCTGGAACCACTTTAGACCAATGATTGAGCAGCACAACCCAGTTCAAAATACCAATACAAGAGCACTGGCCAAAGAAAACCAGTTTAGACAAGAAATACAACAGCACTGGTCAAAGCAAGCCAGTTTAGACCTACAATAGCGTTCTAATAGACTAGCACCGGGTAACCTGAACCACTTTAGACCAACAACTGACCAGCACAAACAAGTTTAGACTGGCAATACCAGAGTACAAAGAATCAGTAAGAAAACAGAAACATTTGGACCAGCAATACAACATCCACTGGCCAAAGAAAACTAGTTTTAGACCAGCAGGGGCCAACAGCTATAATAGACCAACACTGGCCAAGGGTAACAAGTTTAAACGAGATTTATCTGGTCTATGCTCTTTTTTATGCTAAATAAGTGACTTAAACCTGATACAAGAAGTTTGTTTCCGTTTGTAGCAAACTGTGTATTTATAGACACAACCCACTACAGTTCAGCCCACATTATCTGGGGATTTTATTTAGTCTACAGCATTTTACTACAAAACGAAGCACACTGTTACTTACAACAACAAAAAAAACAATATTTTTATGTAATAATACGTCATGTTTTGGCACACACAGAGTATATAAAACAATTTCCATTAAATCGTGTAAATGTAATATTTTATCAACTCACAACCAACTTAAATAAAAAATCAGAAGTCTTAAAAAGGCAGATTCTGAACAAAGCAACAGGTTTAACATTTCTTTATTGCTACATGATGATGGGTGCGGAAGTCAAACAAAGTAAACGAATGTAATAAAAAAGGTTTAATTTAAATGTAAGAAATAAGCTTTCAGCTTCTGCTCTGTGGTTTCTTACTAACACAACGCAAACAAGGTCTGCGTTTCACTTGCTAACCTGAAACCACCTCCTCACTCTCTGTCCTGCATTTCACACACAGCACACTCAAATAAAACATTAATTAACACCATTAAAACTTACCACAAAATCCGAAAGGTCCCCTAGATATGAAAGAAGATATTTAGGATGCGTTTAGAAGCAGCAGGTGCAGGAGAAACGACTTCCTACTTCCGCAAGGTTTAAACAGTGGGCGTGACAGCAAAGTCCCCAGAGCATCCTACATAAACATTACGCTAGCGATACAGCACAGAGGTGGAAAAAGTACACAAGCTCTGTATCTAAATAAAAGCACTACTAATCTGATTAAAAACACTAAAAGCTGACGTATGGCTTCTATAATATACTCAAGTAGTATGCAGTAACTGCATGCTACTAAATGTAGTAAGTAAAACGGCAAAACGATTAGCCTACTTTAAATCACATAGCCTTTCTAACTCACTTTTAGAAGCAGGACGTATTTTATTAAGAGTAAGAGGTACAGATCCATGACACTGAGGGTACATAAAGGTTTGTACTACGACTACATGAATCATCTCCAAAAATCATACAAATGACCTTATCATCTTTAGCTAACACCACAGCAACAACAGAAACAAAACATACAGTCTAGACTGAGTCAGATTAGTTTGTAATTCACTTTACATCCATTATCAATATTAATAAATAATATTATGTCAATCATATATTTTGTAAAATATAGCAATAAGTAACATATCGCCTAAAATTATTATGAATTATTATTATATTATAGTCTTAGTTAACTTAAAGTAATGTAACTTCTGGAAGCAACTGATGGTGATGATTCT
>JAJAGP010005004.1:0-39438 GCA_025084515.1 Ancistrus triradiatus | reverse complement strand
CAAAGCAGTAGATGTCTCTGTGTAAGTCTCTTGTAAATCCAGGTAGGAAATTTCATTTAGAAGCAGAATTGTAAGAATTGGTAAGTTCAGTCAAATAAGACAAACAATGTGATTTATTTTAACAATAAATTTAGTACTTCATAGTCCAGACCTTATAAAACCACTAAAAATAATCATGTTAAGCCAAACAAAAATAAAATAATGATCGCTATATTACACAGTATACAGTATGTTGTGATTCCAGAATGTATGGTTTGAAGTTGTTATTGTTTGAATATTAATGCAGATGCCTTTATTGCCTTGGGAAAACAAGCAGCTCAGAGGTAAGGCTAAATGGAAATAAAAATGTGTAACTAGTAAAGAAATGTAATTAGCATTTGTGCTGGTAAATTATTCTAATTATGTGGTACCAGTTTCATTATTAAATACAGTTAGGTCTACCTGGGTGAGTGTTTATTGACAAAGACATTGTTCTTACATCACTGTCGCCTGCTAACCTACTAGCTTTGCTTATTCATACTTGTTTTAGTGTATTTTTGTATAAATATTTTTGTTGTTGTCATTTTCATAACCATTTCATCATTTTGTGTACTGTATTTTAGTGTAGATCAATGGAAGAGATTTCACATACAAAATGACATGTTGTATAAATTACATTGCATTATTATTATTATTATTATTATTATTATTATTATTATTATTATTATTGATATAATAAAATAATTATTGTTGGCGTTATTACATTGAAGGAATGATTATTGTTAATCTAAATAATACAATGTATTATTATTATTATTATTATTATTATTATTATTATTATTATTAATAATAATAATAACAATAATATCCAGCTATACAGCTAATACAACAACAATTACTACTACAACAACAACACTACTACTACTACTACTACTACTACTACTAATAATAATAATAATAATAATAATAATAATAATAATAATATGATTACTATAAGCGCATGTGAATATGTAGTAGTGGGCTAGCGCTTTAGTCTGCTCTGCCATGAGCACCCAAAAATATTATTGTGTTTCTTTCATATACTCTCACAGCTTCCACTAGGCTATACAGTGGGGCAAAAAAGTATTTAGTCAGCCACTGATTGTGCAAGTTCTCCTACTTAGAAAGATGAGAGAGGTCTGTAATTTTCATCATAGATACACTTCAACTATGAGAAACAAAATGAGAAAAAAAATCCAGGAAATCACATTGTAGGATTTTTAAAGAATTGAATTGCAAATCCTGGTGGAAAATAAGTATTTGGTCACCCACAAACAAGCAAGATTTTTGGCTCTCACAGACCTGCATCTTCTTCTTTAAGAAGCTCTTCTGTCCTCCACTTGTTACCTGTATTAATGGCACCTGTTTGACCTCGTTATCTGTATAAAAGACACCTGCCCATAACCTCAAACAGTCACTGTGTGTTTACAATCCTATACTATTCAGACTGCACAGGAGTACAGAGTTAAGAAACGTATTTATCCACTTATATTTCAGTTCCAGAACAAAATTAGTCAATCAAAATGACAACTCACCATCTGTTTCAGCGTAGTCCAAGAGAAAACACCATCCAGATCCACCAAAATCCACTGACATCAGCTCAGAAATCCAAGCGCTCTGTTTATATGAAGTACCTAAAAAGGAGGACTATTATTCCAGTCTAGTAAAGTTAAATGACTGCATCATATGCATTTTTTATGCAGCAGGTTTACCAGGCAGCTTGAAAAGCCTAATGTGAATAGATCAAGTATGTAGACAGAGTAATAACAAACCCAGATTCTCAGATTTAAAATGACTACCATTTATATTCCATGTGATTTTTTACATCTGCTGCAGTCCCAGAACAGTCAGAAAAAGTGGGGCTAAGTGATAATAGTCCAAGACAGGTGTGTATATCACAGTGACCTTTCTGCAAACTCATCTCCCATGCGGTAATGAAGCGGCACCGTCTTTCTCCTTCTGAATTATTTAACACACTTATCAGGTGACACTTTTACCTTTAGGAAGATGGGAAATCTCAGTGACCAACAGAATTTTAAGTGAACTTGGTCAATGAGTTTGCAAAAAGAAGTTTGTGAACCCTTTTTAAACCCGTGTTTCCACTTTTATCGGTCGTTAACAGAAATAGTTTTCCTGTATGACCTCTGGTCTCATTTCATTAATTGGAACCTTCCACTGTTTTAAGTCTGGACTTAGTCAATAATTACTTTAATCATCTTTTGTCATCATTCTGTTGCTTAGTTTGAACTTAATGCCATGCTATGGTATACCTAACAACGTGGCCCGGGAGGAAATATTTTTGTGTCTCAGTGCAGATCTGGTTTACCTTTTGTGCTTGTATTAATCTGTTAGGCTACAATGCTGTATTTTCTGGCAATTTCTAAAATAAATCCATAATATACAGTATGATGTAGTCACTTGTACAAATCAGGGTAAATGTAATACTGAGTGTAATACACAAGCCCAAATCAGAAAAAGTTGGGACCGTATGGAAAATGCATATAAAAAATACACAGTGTTTCTTACATTTACTCTGACTTTTATTTCATTGTTGACAGTATGAACCTGAGATACAGTATTTCATGTTTTTAGGCTTGTATTAATGTATTTGCGGTGGTCACCATACACAAAAGATTAGATTGGGGTTAGTGTTACAGTAGGTGCAGGCATAGAATCAATAAGCAACACTGAGGTCAGGGTAAATACCCCAAACAACCCAGGAACACCACCCAGTCTTTACTAATAGCTAGATGAATGACATTTAGCAAGGTATCTACATGAGACCTACAGACAGAAAGTGTAGTGCATGTGTGGATTCTGAGATGAAACTTGAGTGTTAGGTATAGGCACAGCATTGGCGATGCTATAACACAAGTCAGTAAACTGCCTCACCAACACATGTGAGTGAAGTTCTGAATCATCAAGGGTTCCTGCACTACCTTTCAAGATCATTTTGCAAAGAGCACAGCCTCCACTTCAAATCGGTGCTCTCTTTCAGGTTCACTATGGCAAGTTCTAATGGAAACGCAGAGCTCTTGGGAGGCACACACCCGGCCCTGCTCAGGCCGAGCACAAAGCGTGATGGGGATCTAACGGCGGCTGCCTCCCAGACGTCAACGCTGAAAGCAAAGAGAAAAAGGCAGAAAAAGAAGACAGACAGTGACAGGCCAAAGGGGAGAAAGACACCTGCTGCTGCGAGAGGAGACGGATGGGTAGACAAGGTTGCGGGTTTGCATAATGAACAGTGTCCCCAGTTACCACCGCAGCGCAATTCTTTAAAAAGCCTGCTGGATGCCGAGACGAAGTTAGTGTATGGTGACGAGCAGAACATTCCCTGCAAATCCCCAGCCTCCACCTCCGTGCAATTAATGTGTCACTGCAGTGAAACACTGGGCCCTCGGAGTGGACCTAATCTCAGCTCGCTGCCTCAGATTGACAAATGGCTCGATGTGGCTTTACAGGATGCCAACGCATGCTACAGGCTGAAGAAATACGCTGTGGCAGCGAGCCGCTTCACTGCTGCTCTACAGGTACATATCTCACAGTATATTTACACCTCATTGTACCCAGACACTTATAAACAAATCCATCGCGCTATTATTTATAGATTTTATCCACACCATCCCAGGGTTAAGGGATACAAAATAGCAAACAAATGTGGTTTTGTTTACAGGCACATACCGTGCCCAAAAATCTCCTACATCCATCCACGGTATTTAGCGCACACACTGTTCAGAGTGACTCACAATTGATCTGAGCACTGTAATGTTAAGGGCCGTGCATAACAACCTAGCATTGCCATACGTACTGGCAGTGATTTGATCTAATAGCCTTCTAATAAGGAGATCACAGTTGCAAATGAATGGCCTCACTCAAAATACATGCAGTGTTCTGTCCATTTCCCTTTACTTTTATTTCATTACAGTAGGAACATACAGTATGAACCCAAGACATTTCATGCTTTTTTCTGGTCAACTGGGAACACATTTTAAAAAAGTTGGGACGTGGGCAATTTAGAGGTAGTAATGAGGTAAAAACTAAATAATGATGTGATTTCAAACAGGTGATAATAATCATGAAATGATATAAAAGCAGCATCCAGGAAAGGCTGAGTCTGTGAGGAGTAAAGATAGATCTCCATTTTACCCAGTTTTTCAACAAATGTGTAAGAAAATGATTGAAATGTTAAAAACTATGTTGCTCAAAGGAATATTGGAAGGGATTTACATATTTCTCCCTCTACAGTGCATAATATCATTAAAGGAATTATCATTATTATTATCATTTAAGGAATCTGGAGGAATTTCAGTGTGTAAAGGGTAAAGGCAAAAGTCTAAACTGAACACCTGTGATCGCTGATCCCTCAGACGGCACTGCATCAAGAACCATAATTCAGCAATAGCTGATACAACCTCATGGGCAAGAGAATACTTTATCAATCCTTTATCAAGCACTACAATATGGAGTTACATTCACAAATGCCACTTAAAACATTACTGTGCAAAAAAAGAAGCCTTATGTTAACCACTTCCAGAAGCAGCATCAGAAGCAGGTTGTAGTAGTCAGTCTTAACCAGTGAGTCACTACCTCAAGAGAGTAAGCACCTGACTAACTGAAATTTTTTTCCAGAAAAGTTTTTCTTGTGCTTATGCAGCTGACATATTTTTAGCCCATTGATGCATGATGCTAATGACTAGACCAGTTACTGACAAGCCCTTTTTTGTTCATCTTTCCCTCCATTCATTCATATTTAAGGAGATCTCATATAATCTCATGGGATTGCATTATCAATCCTTTACCAAGCACTACAATATGGAGGTACATTCACAAATGCCACTTAAAACATTACTGTGCAAAAAAGAAGCCTTATGCTAACCACGTCCAGAAGCGGCGTCGACTTCTCTGGACTAGAAGGCATCTAGAATGGACCATCACACAGTGAAAACATGTACTGTGGTCAGACCAATCAGTATTCCTGATATTTCTTGGAAGAAATGGACGCTGTGTTTGCCAAAAGTAATCCCTTGTCAATTTGCATTTTCCAAACGTCCCAACTTTTTCTGAATTGGACTTGTAGTAGTCAGTCTTAACCAGTAAGTCAGTACGTCAAGAGAGTAAGCACCTGACTAACTGAAATTATTCTCAGAAAAGTTTTTGTTGTGCTTATGCGGCTGACATATTTTTAGGCCATTGATGCTAGTGACAAGACCAGTTACTGAGAAGCCCTTTTTTGTTCATCTTTCCCTCCATTCATTCATATTTAAGGAGATCTAACACACAGGCAGATATCAAAATAGGTACTGCTATAGCCAGGGGGTACAGATACTAAAATATTCTTGTAACCCTTTTTATCACTGGATATCTCATGACAGCATATGGCATCTCACTTGACATGGATATGTCTGTTTTAGTATGCTATATGCAATAGTTATTTCAAGATTACTGACTTTTACATGGTTGCTCTCATATTGTTTCATGTTATCACTGTGGAAGCCCTAAACATTTTTTTTGTGTCGTAGAACATGGTTTTGGTATGGTATGTATTCAAGTATTGTCAAATTACAGCTGTACAAGTACAATCAATAAAATCATTTTTATAAGACCCAAGAAATGAGGAACACTTTTGGCAAGAAGGAGAACTCCTTCCCAGCACACACGCATAAAACATAACATAACACACAACTAGCCACTGGTTAGGGATGTGGGTATCGGGAAAAGTAACCAAAACGACAAGCAGCCATCTGTGTTCGCAGCCCTTTTGGCGCGCCCTGCAGACCCGTCCCACCGTCTTGGTGGAGTTAAGCTTAGAGTGGAGGCGTTTGGTTGGGTAGGGACAAAAATTTCTGTCAGTTCTCATTCTTGCAGCAGAAAGAGTCTGTACAAAGTTCGCGATAACATGGCAGGATACAGCGCTTACTGCCCAGAATGAAAAACAGTCAGTGGATGTGGGGTAGGTACGTAGCAGCAGATCCTCTGGAGGAATTTCTTATCAGCGAGACCGTTGCTGATAACAGGGAAGCCGAGAGTATAAATTACTTTGTTTTGACTGAGCTCAAATTTTTAACATTCAGAACCAGTGTATCTCTGATGATTTACCTCATTTCGCAAAGCCGTTAGTTTCTCCATGATGGATTCCATAGTGCGATTAATATGCGCAGTCTGAGTTCCAACGGCTCTGCCCACCATTTCAATCAAATTGGACAGTTTCTGGGGACCGTTGACAACTGACCCAACTCTTTTAATTTCCCGATACAGCAGGGTAACGCCTAATCCAATCAGCAGAAACCCCACAATCAAAGTTCCAAATAAATAAACATCCTCAATGTCCTCCAACGAAAGAGGTGCCAGGCACACGACTCCCCACTTCCCCCACGGGTCCATCGCGTATCCTGCCATCTGTGTTCTGCCGGGGCATGTGGGTTCCCCCGAACCCGAACTTCTCGATGAGAAGATGGTGTCAATAGCGTTCAGAGACCCTTTAACCAATTCCATAATTTGTTCTTTGAGGAGCAGTGCTAAGGAGTAGAGTAGACGAGACAGATACAAAGAAGCCAAGCAGGAGAGATAGGGAGTGAGGAAACATTGTGTCCGCCCCGCCCTTCCATCCACAGAGCTCAGTGGGAACATGTGGTTTTGTTAACAATAATTAATTTCTAGATGGCGAGTTTTTTTTTCTCACACGAAACTTACTTGAATTAAGGTTGGCTTTTCCCATTCTTTTCAGTGTAGGGTTCTCTAACTCACCACAACGGTGAAATTTTCTCAACCCCCTTTTAACTCATCTTTACTAGAGGTTGCCAATAATGTGGGGTGGACTGTATTGTCTCAAGATCAAAAGATAACGCAATTTTTCCCGATAAAAAGTAGCCAATTTGTATTTGTTTTTCTCGCTAATTGTATTTCATTATCAAGCCAGATTTTACCATGAAAATGAAAACATTATAATTTCATCATGTGTCAGGTCTTGAGTGAAAGAATGCGATCTGCAGCATGCTGCTTTTCTCACAGTGCGGAACGATGATGTGTCCACAATAACTACGGCTTATTTTAGCCTATACCTTCTACATACTTTTGTTTAAATCTCAAATTAATTATGTCATTAACATATAATTATGGCAAATTTGAGATCTCAATAAAACAATTAATTATGAATAAATTTAATTTATCTCAAGATATTAACTTAAGCTCTTGAGAAAAGTTTCTTTATAAAATGTTGCCTGAAGTTGTCCTGATAATGACATAATAGGTTAATTGGGTTCATTTGGAATCAAGTAAAGTTACAATAACTCATTACCACATTAGATAGACATGGAGAATATTATTGTGAACCCATATAGACCACATATTCTGTAAGTATACTCTTAATTAGCACTGGCATGAAAGGCTTTAAGACCTCTACCTGACAAAAGTCTGTACTAAATCCGTGATGGACCAAGTAATTCTTATGAAAGGCCAGCACAATGGTCTGCCCACTGCAGAGATAACATATATAACAGCAACACATAACAATGTGCACTGCAAACAGCTGATACATGGAATC
Organism: Ancistrus triradiatus; assembly: GCA_025084515.1. NCBI lineage: Eukaryota > Metazoa > Chordata > Actinopteri > Siluriformes > Loricariidae > Ancistrus > Ancistrus triradiatus. The sequence goes on along the minus strand of JAJAGP010005004.1, from coordinate 31,880 downwards.
TCCATAGACAAACAGTGGCAGTACAATGGGTTGTACTGAACATCTCAGTGACTCTCAATATGTCAATTTTATAAGTTTCCACCTCCCTAACAAGCCAATTCCTCAACTTTCTGCACTGCCATCCTAAAAAAACATATAGAATATAGAGAAATGGTTTAGCAACTTTTCTGTAGAGCTAGGCTTGCTTGCACAGAGCCCTTGCCTTCTGTCAGAACCCATTTGAGATTCATTGGAATGGCAAATATGAGCCAGGGTTCTCTGTCCACCATCGGTAGCTGACTTTACACTTATGATCCAAAGTCCAGAGGAATGCATTCTCAGAAGAGCAAAGGGTGGCAAACTCCAGATTGATACTCACATGGCTTACAGCTGTAATGGAATACACTATCAGGCATTATGACCATCTTGATCAATAATGGTAACATGCTGCTAATTGTAACATCACTGCATGTATTTTACAAAACATCTTTTGACTCTACATGATCTCTGTGTATCTCCAGGGAACATGTCATACACCATTTCAAGACAAGTCAAGTCAGCTTTATTTCTATAGCGCTGTTTGCATAGGAGCATTGTCTCTAAGCAGCTTTACAATTTTATATTATCTTCTAAATTATGAAGCCAATCCCAAATTAAGCAAGTGTGTAAAAGCTGCTGTTTTAAACCTACAAGTGGATATAACCTAGCTCCAGTTCATTAAGGTAACAGTACAGCCATGCTTGCTTTCTGGTCTTGCTCTGCGATTAAACATAGGCTTTGCAAGGACAATGGCTTTTCTCCAGTAAGATTAATCAGTCTATACACAAAATGGAAATGCATTATCGCTTCATAGACTAAGTGACTGTGACACATTCAAGGTAAGCCATTCTCATTTCTTCCATCTTCTTTTATAATGTCATACGAGTCTCTGTGTCCTGTTCGAGGACATCTGAGCCCAAAGCATGTCCTATCAAGTGACTAATTTATTCTTTCTTGCCTGGTTATTATGGTCAGAGAGTCATTTAATTAGACCATTAATTAGACTGTGTATGTGCATCGCTAATTACCTTACAAAATCATTTAGTACCAATTACATATTCCAAGCACTTACCACTGTTATATCAATGGCTCCAGATTCCCAGTGTAAATAAAGCCAGCAATATGGGAGCAATATAATCAGTCACTAAATGCATTCCTTAGCATTATGAAACCCACAACAGCTTACAACTGATACAATCTTACAAGGTACAACCTGATGAGTTGAGGGTTTAGGACCTTGATCAAGAGGCCAACATTGACAGATTGGTAGTGTTCAGTCTTGATACCTCAAACTTCTTATATATAAAATAAACGTCAAGGCAATACAGTCTCTAATCCATACGGTAGGTATGTTAGTTATAGGATCCAAACAATGAGCTACCTAGCCAATGTCATTTATTTCTATACTGTGATGTTGCTTGAGTGAAGAAGACTTGAAGTCATGTGTAATCGTGAATAACATCGCGGCTCTGATTTTGTCGCAGGATTATGTGCTGTAGATAATCATAACTGTGATATTATTCGCAGTGACACATGACCTTGCATGTTCTATTGCTTTATACAACAGTTTTTACAACAACATAAAGAAACAAAATAAATCAACAACGCCCCGAAAATCATACTGAATGTGCTTTAGTACTGACAATACCCAATAAAAAGTGGGTCCACAACAAATGAGTTATTGCAATGCAGGGGTAATAATTCCCTTCCCTTCCTTAACACAGTATGCTACAAAAGGTTTATCTAACTCTTTTAACGTAGACTGAAATACAGCGAAGTGCATATAAGCGAAGATGAAGGGAAAAAGGATTAACACCAAGAGACCCACCGTTGCAGACATTCCTTTAAAATGATGACATTTTACCTATTTTTGCCCAAAAGTGGCCAAAACTACATTTTCCAGCAGTCCACCCTTTAATTGTATAAACCCACACAAACAAACATACAAACTCCACACAGACAGACTCTGAGGTTGGTATCGAACCGGGGACACTGGAGCTATACATGCACATGAATGTTGGAAAGCTGTTCCATTTAATTTAATTTAATTTCCTGTTCATGTTAGATTTGCTTCAATTTGCTAGTGCCAGACTATACTTGGTATATAGGTTATACTTCTAATACAAAAGCAACATTCTGGACTTTTTTTTACAGCAGAATATAACATGCATGTGCATTAAATGATTTACGAATTAAAAATTCAGTGTCAAGTTTTTATACTCTTACTTACTAATAAATTCATTTTCTGTATTATTCATCAATGATTATTCCGTATCCACAATATACAATTTTTGCATTGACAATAACCCAATGTGGCATTTTTGCAAACATTTTATAACATCTTCATTAAAGCAAAAAAATAAATTGTACACAGCATGTTATTTTCTTGCTCGGGGGAATGATATAATTGTGAAAAATATGCATATATCATTGCTTGTGTCTCTCCTAGTGTTAAACCTACAATTAAAATTCGTTCAGATTTAAACAACAGAATTTAGTTAATAATTAGGGTTATTCCATTATTTGTATATTTTTGTGTATAAAGCTTGTTGTTACTTGGGAACGCATCAGCAGAATGATACCATTCAGTGAGAATGCTTCTCAGCTAATCAGATTATAAGGTCAGAACTTACTGTAGTATATGTTATACATGTATTCGGTCAGAGCAAACTGTAAAAAAACAAAAAATCTAATTAAAAAATGACAGTACAGTGGTAATGCAGCTCCCCTCAGGCCGGTGCAATTGTTGAGTCATTAAGAACTAGCATTGACGGAATGAGGTTTATCTACGAAGACTACACCTCCATGGGGTGGCTCTCACCTCTTCTCTCTCTTTCTCTCTCTCAGCTCTGCTCCAAAGGTGCTGTGTTCGGGAAAGCAGTTAGTGCTGATTATGAAGACATTTCCAAGGTTACTGGCTTCATCGAGTCCAGGCTCGCTGCCTGCTATCTGAAAATGAACAGGCCTGACTTGGCACTGCCACATTCCCACAGGTAAGCATGAGATCAGAGAAAATACACAAAGAGCCACTCCAGATCCAATACAATTCAGAGACAAAAGACCGAGCGCCAAGTTTAATTTGGGACTTTAACAGAGTAAACAAGTCACTGCGAAAGAGCACTTTAAATCTGATTTATACTTCCTTCTGAAAAAAAGCCATGTATTAAGTACATGTCATGCAGTTTGTGATTCAGCCTGTGTTGGAGCAAGTCACTGCGAAAGAGCACTTTAAATCTGGATTATACTTCCTTCTGAAAAAAGCCATGTATTAAGTACATGTCATGCGTTTGTGATTTCAGCCTGTGTTGGAGCAGAGGAACTAAAATTCAAGTCATCTCTGACTGGTCAGAAGGTTGATTAATGACTCTAGGGTAAAGCACAAGTTTATATTCTCTCCATTTACAGCATTTAGTAGACGCCCTTATCCAGAAAACAACTTACAACTCATACAATCTTACAATACAAGCATTGTGGGGTAAGGAAACCTAGCAGTGGCAGCCTGGCCAGATGTTGGATTTGAACCCGAGACCTTCTGGTCTATAGGTCAAGTACCTTAACAACTAGACTACCATAGTCATATTGATGACCTACTTCGAAATATGTTTACTTACATTCAGTGGGCAAAAACAAGTATTTAGTCAGCCACTGATTGTGTAAGTTCATCCTACTTAGAAAGATGAGGGAGGTCTGTAATTTTCATCATAGGTACACTTCAACTATGAGAGACAAAATGAGAGAATTTTTAAAGAATTTAATGTTAAATCATGCTGGAAAAATAAAAATAAAGTATTTGGTCACCCACAAACAAGCAAGATTTCTGGCTCTCACCAGACTTCTCTGTAACGTCTTCTTCTTTAAGAAGTTTTTCCATCCTCCAATCATTACCTGTATTAATGGCACCTGTTTGACCTCATTATCTGTATAAAAGACCACCTGTCCACAGCCTCAAACAGTCAGACTCCAAACTCAACCATGGCCAAGACCAAAGAGCTGTCAAGGGGAACACCAGGAAGAAAATTTTTAGAAGACCTTGCACCAGGCTGGGAAGAGTGAAATCTAACAAAAGCAAGAAGGTGGTGTGAATAAATCAAACTGTGGGGAGCAATTGTAAGAAAATGGAAGACAAACAAGACCATTGATAATCTCCCTCGATCTGGGGCTCCACGCAAGATCTCATCCCATGGGGTCAAAATGATCATGAGAACGATGGGCAAAAATCCCAGAACTACAGGGAAGGACCTGATGAATGACCTGCAGAGAGCTGGGACCAAAGTAACAAGGCTACAATCAGTAACACACTAAGCCGAGAATGACTCTCTCATAGTTGAAGTGTACCTATGATGAAAATTACAGACCTCTCTCATCTTTCTAAGTAGGAGAACTTACACAATCAGTGGCTGACTAAATATTTTTTGCCCCACTGTACTATTTTCATAATAATAGCTAATTCAGGTTTTCTTCCATGTAATACAGTTTTCTTCCATGTACTGTATTAGCATTCTTCACATGGCTCTGGAGTGCCACAGTTTGTTACAATGCAGCTGCCATTGAGGATGTGTTTGCATTGGCTACCAAAAAACATTACACCTGTAAAAACATTAGAATACAAACACTAGAGGTTTTTTGAAGCATAATGTTTTAGGGGTGGAAAATAAACAGGTATGCACCATTTAATGTCTGCATTACATTCAGTGAAACAGGTCACTGATCGAAGTGGTCACTGAACGGACATTACCATAGTCACATAATCTTTTTAAGCTACTGTATCATAAATATAAAGGCTATTTTCACAAGAAACCGGTGGGCAAACAATACATGAATGTGTCAGTGATATCGCTGAAAACATAGGTAATACGCTACCATCCACACAGCATCCGAAGGATAAACTGTTATATATTTCACAAGCACTGTGGTTCACTGTGGTTCTACAGGCACAAGCACACATTAAAAATCACACAAACTGCAGAAGCAAAATATAAACATGCTCGATGCATAAATATACAATCCTCACTGACTGCACACAACCAAGAGGGAATGAGTCCACTTGAAGAGACACTAATTTCCAGAAGAAGCTATGCAGTATCGCATTTTTAAACACTTTAAACCTTTACTTAGGTAAATCCAGCGTAGCACTACTAGTAGGAAGTCACTCTAGGTACATGTCGGTGTAGCGGCTCAGCGCTTGTAGTGTTAAGCAGAGTAATTTTCCATTTTGCATGTGTCCTAAAAGTGTCGTCTACAACACCACCACATATTTACATTTTTTTAGATCCCCAGTGGCAATTCTTTGAGCACCTCAGTTGGATAAGCAGGTGGCTAAAAAAGGTTATTGGGGCTCTCATGGCATGGAGGGGAAGCAGAATTCCTCAGAAAGTTGTCCAAGACTGCTGCCATCCTCCTTTCTTTCAGTATCTCCAGTGAGGTCAGGCTTGGTCTTGGGACACTTTACCTCTCTAGCAGTCACACTCCCCTGCCAGCAAACCAGCATATATTAACCTGCAGCTCACACACTGAAGTACATGAGAATCCTTACAACGTAAAGCCTGTCCTGGCTGTTCCTGTACTGTGCTTCTGTGTTATCAGTCCAGTCCAGCTTATTTGTCAAAGTACACCCCCAGGTACTTGTAGCACTTTACTTACTCCTCTGTCTTCTCATTGAATGAGAACTGGCCTGACAGGCTCTCTAACACATCAGAAATCCACAACCACTTCCTTTGTCTTGCTGATGTAATGTAACTATAAACAAAGAAATATGTTTTTCAGCGTTAGCAATTTGTCATTGTTTATAGGAAAATAAAGCACTCTGGGATGTGCTTTTATTGGGAAATAATCACCTTTTGGGTGGATATCACTATTCAGGCATTGAATAATTTTGTGTAACAGAACATCCTGTTATGAGTTAATCCTTATTAATAGGGTGAGTAGCAGAGTGAAAAATGCTTCATCATTGAATTTTCTTCACGTAAACAAAATTTTTTTTAAATGAATTAAATACCTAGTTTTATTAGTTGAAGCTTGCTTTACAATGTTTAAGTCATGGTCATGATAGAAAGATCGGTGATATTTTAATGCATAATGTGTTGAGCCCACTTGCAGTTGAGACCACCAACTGTGACAAAGTTTGTTGACAACATCCAAAATATAATACCCCATTATGGGAGTGCGAGGTCTGCTGGAAGGCATAAAATGGCATGCTTGTCTGTCTTTGTAGAAGTTCATTTTTATTAATGGAATAACGCATCACTAGCATATTAGTGGATGAGTGTTGTTTTTGTATATATATATACACATACACAGTTAGTTCTTTAGATAGATAGACAGATAGTGTTAAGTATACAATACAGGTCAATTACTGAATTATACAAATGTGGATTTTCTAGGGGTCTGGAATGGATTAATTCAATTTACATTATTCCTTATGGGAAAAATTCTCCCTGTACTCAAAGGTTCTGGCACTTGAACGTTTTCGGCCTTCTGGAACAGAACGTGCCTCAGATAATAGGTAGAATCACCTCCTACACCTTTTAAAAAGCGTGAAGGTTGCTTGCTTTCAGTTCTATGTGAGTATATCTCAGAAGCTCTTGTATGAGGCTAAATAATGAATGAACAGAACCTCTTTAGTCATGTGACATTAATGACAGATTGTTCTGACATGCTTTATTATTAAGGGCAGCACTACAGTTTAAGCTCTATAAACAGAACCTGTTTAGACAGAGTAATTTGTGACCACTGATATCCACCGTCTGACCTCCACTTATGTGTGACTACTTTGCTGCCTGTTAGTCATGGCCCTGAACCCATCTCCCCAGCACCTCCATTAAGGAGAAAGGGAGCAAGAGAGTTTACCTTCTCCTCGCACCATAATTCATCCTGACTGTGTGATACCCTTGAAACGTTCCCTCTGTCTTAAAACTGATATTCAAACCTTTCTGTGGTTCCTGGTGACTATTAGGAAACCATGATGGAGAGAAACAAAATATATAGTAGTATATTAAGGGCCAAGTGATATGTTGCTTGTCAAATGGCAGTGGGTTTAAAAGGAGTATGGCTCTGCCCACCAGTGTTGTTCTGTTTCTGCTATATAAAGCTTCAAGTAGTCATACTCATACTGTATCTCAAGACCCAAAATAATATATCAGATCACAATTCATTACTTCCAAGACCTTCCATCTCCAGTGTTTAGCAAACACCTCTGTCTAAAGCAACTTACAATATAATTAGTGGTCTTTCCTTGTGATGCGTTGTTGGATTTTGTGTGTGAAACTGCTAAAAATGCCATTATGTTAATTGATTATTCATTTTGCAGCTTTAGTAAACATAATGAATGTTCACTGGTCTTGCATTCATGCATTCATTCATTTATCCATTTGTTCATGTTCTTATCCAAAAATTGGACTGTACTGGAAAATCTATTTATGTATATCTGGGATGTGAAGGTATGTGCATAACTCAATATGTCTATACGGCAAATTGTCAGCCTCAATACTGTCATAAAAATGCAAGTCAGGACACAATACATGTAAAAGTTATTTTGTTTCTTGGAAAGCCGTACAAGCTTAACGTTACATCATAAAAAGACAAAAGTATACATTGTAAAGCTTGGCTAATTACACTCATTTCCACATTTACATTTACATTTACAGCATTTAGCAGACGCCCTTATCCAGAGCGACTTACAATTGGTACAGTCTTACAATCCAAGCAGTTGTGGGTTAAGGGTCTTGCTCAAGGACCCAACAGTGGCAGATTGGCAGAGGTGGGATTTGAACCCTGGACCTTCTGGTCCAGAGTCCAGTACCCTAACCGCTAGGCTACCACAGTCCACCTTTTATAAGCAGAAGAAATGCCTTCATTATAAAGGAGGCAGATGGTAACTGAGTGAAATATTGTTCATTATCTACAACATAAAAGGTGTAGACTTCACCATAAATGGACGTTGTCAAGGTTAATCCAAAAGGTTGTCTTATTATTAAGCCTACACTTAAGAACACACTGAAAACCTGTCAAGGAGAGTGTGATGATATAAACAAAAGAACTGCTTAAAATAGTACATCTCAGACTTGGCTATCATTTCCTTATCCTCAAGCTACTGCCATTATTGTTTTCAAAGCTTCATAAAGGTCTTCTCACACACACACACACACACACACACACACACACACACACACACACACACACACACACACACAAAATCCTCTGTGTACAAGCAAAAAAAAAAAGTGTTTCTGAAGATGGTTTCCCATCCACCAAGTGTTTCAAATTTTTAAATTGTACAAAGAAAATTCTGAATTCAAAATACAAAAAAATAACCAAATATCACAAAAAGAGTGTTACGCTAGTATGAGGTGGAAAAGTTACAATATCGCTAAAGCTGAAATGTGGAAAAAGTTGCTGGAAGAAAGTTTTTCAAATAATCGGTGACGTATCAAGATGTGATTGATGGATCAACTCACATGATTTCATTGCACCAAAAACAAAATCGGTTTTGTTACATTTAGATATGATTTAATAGTCAACCCAACTGAATGTAAACGTTATCTGTTAAAATTATAATGTACCTGATTACGTGGATAAGTGAATGAATGAAAGAAGATGTTTTAAAAGACAACTGCGTCGCGCACGCTGCCGGGCAAACCAACCCACACGTTTCTGCTCTGAACCAAGCCATAAATGGATTGTAAATGGCTGTAAAGATTATTCCGCTAAAAGACTGAGCTAAATTCCTTTACTTGTTTCAATGCCCCTCCTAATCAGGGTAGCTTACATCATCTAAAGTTTCTTCGCATAACTGTAGTGGATGGAAATTCTGCTGAAATGTAATACATTTGCATAACTTTTGTGAAACGTTTGGATGGAAACCCGGCTTGAGACTAGGTGGAACATGTATCATCATTGTCTTGCTTCATGGGTCGTTGTCTTGCTGCATGACCCACCTTCTCTTGAGATTCAGTTCATGGACAGATGTCCTGACATTTTCCTTTAGAATTCTCTAATATAATTCAGAATTCATTGTTCCATCAATGATGGCAAGCCGTCCTGCCCAGATGCAGCAAAACAGGCCCAAACCATGATACTACCAACACCATGTTTCACAGATGGGATAAGGTTCTTATGCTGGAATGCATTGTTTCCCTTTCTCTAAACAGAACGCTTTTCTTTTACACCAAAAAGTTCTATTTTGGTCTCATCCATCCACAAAACAGTCTTAGAAAAAGCCTTCTGACTTGTCCATGTGACCTTTAGCAAACTGCAGATGAGCAGCAATGTTCTTTTAGGAGAAGTGACTTTCTCCTTGCAACCCTGCCATGCACACCATTGTTGTTCAGTGTTCTTCTGATGGTGGACTCATGAACATTAACATTAGCCAATGTGAGAGAGGCCTTCAGTTTCACCTTCAAATTAACTGCTAATCCTAGAGGTTCAGAAACTTTTGCCACTCATTAATATGTAATATTGGATCATTTTCCTCAATAAATAAATGACCAAGTATAATATTTATTGTCTCATTTGTTTAACTGGGTTCTCTTTATCTAGTTTTAGTACTTGTGTGAAAATCTGATGACGTTTTAGGTCATATTTATGCAGACAGAAAATTCTAAAGTGTTCACAAACTTTCAAGCACCACTGTATGTGTTTTCTGCACTTTAAATAGATTTTGCAGACACCTTTATCCAGAGCAACTTACAACTAAGTCGAGGAGGTAAAGCATGAAGGTCTTGCTCAAGGGCCCAAATGTGGCAAAATTTTATTTTTATTTTACGAGTTTATGCATTTGCCTGGTCTCAATCAGAGGATGGATTACCAAATTGAACCTGATTCCCCTCAGTGTTTCTATCTAACGTGTGTCAGAGCATTTTTCCCACTTTATATTCCCATTTGAGGTTGTGGTAGAAAAGCGGCGAATATACCTCACTTACTTCAGGCTGGAAATAAGAAGGCCAGCGAGATGAGAGGAAAGATACAAGACCAGGGTTGTATTGTTACTCATCTAAAGTTTATTGACAAAAGATCATAGTTATACATGGTTCTAAGAGGGAGTTGTCCCCTGCTACGATTTACGATTGGTTCAAAGGAGTTATAAGTATAGATATAGTTGGCCCTGTCATGTCTAAGAGGCAAAGAACATCTGGTTCCATCCTTGAGTTACAAGGACACAGGAAAAACAACTTGTATAAGAAAAACATCTTTGTTAGATTGATACCTGTCAAGAATGCCACATACACAGTAATTTCACATTTTCTATTACAAGGTGTTTCATGACGATGCCTATTACAAAAAGCTCTATATAAATTAGAGGTGAATCTCAATTTTGCTGCTGAAAAAGGGAAGACGACAGAGGATGGCCAGATAGCAAGTACAGAAAGACATTTGTGAGACCAGACCAATGACGTGAGCTCGTAGAGAAACTTTGGTGCTTGAGAACACTTCCATTTGGCAAGCACTGAGCAGTGATGTGCATGTTTCGTTCTCCTCGCTCATCACTGACTACATCTCTCTTTCTGATTTTCGAGAGCTTTTATAATATTTTTTGTTACTATCTGAGAACAACAGAATCCTAACTGAATGTAACTGTTTGCTTGGCAATTCGTGTGTTGAGCCACAGAAGCCACTATATGGGGACTGTGGTGGCCTAGTGGTTAAGGTGCAGGACTATGGACCAGAAGGTCCAGGATTCAAATCCCACCTCAGCCAAGCTGCCACTGTTGGGTCCTTGAGCAAGACCCTTAACCCACAATTGCTTGAATTGTAAGACTAAGTCGCTCTGGATAAGGGCGTCTGCTAAATGCTGTAAATGCAGCACTTTCTAGTCTACTAGTGCCTTTGTTTGAGAGTCACCAATCGTTGCGGTCTGAATTATTATATGTTTTGAATGAATTAAGTACAATGTACTTTTATTAAGCGTTATAAAATAAAAAAAGCTTAGATGAGGATCTACAGGCCCAGCTGCACCATATGTGGGAAACTGTGCCACAGGATACTATACAGAACCTGTTTGCCTCCAATACTCAACCGTATTTGATCTTGTATCCAGGCTAGAGGCAGCATAACATGGTAACCTTCTAGCTGTACAGTTTTCCCCAATACACTTATCCATTCGCTAATATTTTAATCACTTACATGTATCATTATTACATTCATGCATATAAAGCTCCAGTCAATTCAACAAGTATAAACACTGTGGAATTGTTTTTGAAGAAACCTAAACCAGACCAATATTTGGTCAGACCACTCTTAGCTTTTAAAGCCGCAAGTTCTCACGGGTACAGTTAATGAAGGCTCTCGGAAAACCTGCCACAGTTCTTCTGAATACACTTCTATGGGGGCCATACAACCTGCTGTAGGACTCTTTGTTCTCCTTTTGCTGGAGTACTTTATGACTTTAGCCATGTCTTTGGGGTCATTGTCATGCTGGAAAATGGATTTGGGACAAATCGGAAGCCAATTAATTTGGGAGGTCAATCACACACCTCTGATGGAACTGCATAATGAATACGAATCTGACTGTACTTCTCATCAGTGTGGGGGCCATTAGTTTTGACCAAATCACCAACTCAGTTTGTAGAAATACAGCCCCAAATCTTCAGGGAACCTCCACCGTTCTTCACTGTTGAATACAGACACTGTTCCATGTAGCACTCTCCAGACCTTCAGCAGACAAATTTGCCTTCAGTTAGAGCCAAAAACAGTCGTAACCCTTCCAGAAAGCCCACTTTGACAACAGTTCTTCAGACCCCAGATAGTTGGACATCTTCCAATTTCAAAGTGAAGTAAGCCTGAGGTACTGCAAGCCTTCTGCACTCAGCTTCTCTATTTCCTGTTTTCTACATACGATATACAGCACTATTAGCCTTCAGGGAACTGAACGGCAAACAATTTTGGACACTTCCTTATGGGGATTCACTCATTAATGTGTGAATGCACATTGCATCGCATAAGCAGACTTAATTCAGTGTAGCCGTGGGGTTTGACAAAAAGCCTGGCACACATGATAACAGCTTGCACATGTTGTTTTTAATAAAACATACCTAATGAAATACTTTGCATTCAAAAGGCATCATGCTGGTAATCACAACTGAGATTTTTGTGTTTACTGAAAAGTAATAAATGCATTCTGTTGAGTCTTATATCGTCCATTCGTGTGGCTATGTAGTGTTTTTCAAAACGAAATTATTTGGTGGTGTCAAACATGAGCAGGCAAAAATGTGATTAATCCTGAATATTGTGGAAAACTTGTAAAACTAACATGGTTGTTTTAGTATATGTATGTATATATGAGGATAGAAGATGATATAGAGAATAGATAGATATAGTAAAAAAAAAAAACACAACAAAAAAACAAACAAAACAAACAACAAACAAACATAATATAGAGAATATATATACGATTTATAGTATCAGATATTATATATATATACACACAACACCACCACAGATATATATATATATATTATAGAGGATATATATTATATATATATATATATATATATATATATATATATACTATTATACCCACAATATATATATATATATATATATATACACCACACACATATATATGTGTATATATATATTATATATATATATATATATATATATATATATATACACACACATATACATATATATATATATATATATATATACACACACATATATATATATATAAACACTGCATATAGACAAAAATACCACACCTAGCGATAATAGATTTCCATATTTAGTTTCCTTTATTTCTATCTCTTGGCTACATGGGAGCTAATGTGGAGCTTTTACCATGGATATGTCTCGCACGTCCTCTTATTCATAGTTTGGTGTTGTCACCATCTCATATGACTCATGCTTGGCTGTTAAGAAGATCATGGCTCTGCAAACTTTCTCAGACTCTCTAAAAGAGACTTCTAAACTCCCTCCTTGGCTTGTACTTAGCCCGGCACTGGGTTCCCTCACAGAATAAGGTGCTTGTTGAGCCAATGTGTGTTGCTGCGTGAATGTGCTCGGAGTGGGGTGGAGTTTCCTCAAAGGCAGCTTTGTCGATTCCTGTTGAATAGATTTTGGATATATTGACTTAGTAGGTGGCAGTCATGAAGAAAACAATTTGGATAAATATATCACTATGACATAGTCCTCGGAGGCCTTTGAGATGACAGGGTCTTTGCATCATTGTTGAGCACACATCTTGCTGTGATTCTTACCTCTCTGTCAGTCTTTCTCTCTGTCTGTCACATTTCCAAGTTGCAGACACTGTTTTCTAACAACTCTACCGAAGTGCAAAACTTATATTGAGATATATTTAGTGAGCAAGAATCCAAACATGGTGACACAATTACAAAAAAAAAATAAAGACGCAGGAAAATGACCAAAGGATAAGAGAAACAAAGACTCACAAATGGCCCAAAGGATGTGGAGTTAATCTGATTAGTAGGTTCAGAAATTCAGTCATACTCATTGCTAAAAGGGGTATTAGCAGTAAATAGGGTCAGACTGCAAAGCTATAGTTACAAAGTGGCACTGCAACAGGACAGCACATTTCCAACAAGTTAATTTATGATTCAGTCATTTTTATGCTCCAACTGGGAGCTGGGGCCTCACTGGCAGGAGAGGGCACAATCAGAAAACCAACCCTAGATATTAACAGGGCACATGCACACAAAATCTCACACTGGAACACTTTAAAGACACAAATTGACACATGGCTTTGAAATGTAGGAGGAAAACAGAGTACCTAGAGAAAACCCATGCAGACACAGGGAGAACATGCAAACACCACAAAAAATCAAACTGGGGATCTCTGGAGGAGTGAGGCGACAGTGCTAACCACGATCTCACTGTGTCGCGCTTTCCAAAATGTTGTTTAGCTATACCAAAGATTTCTGGTAAACTAGAGTGGGGCTAAAACTCTTAAGACTACAAGTATATTTATTATAACTACAGTAATCTTGTATTATATTCTATTGTCCGGTATTCTCTATTTTCATATTCTCCATAATATTCTATATAATTTATTATAGTCTGTTTTTTTATTATATTTTATTCTAAAATATTTCTATGAAAATGAAATAAAAATTGACTGTTATTCTATTCTCTATTTACATTCCATTTAGCTTATGTGTGTTTAAACTACTGTAAATTTATCATTTAGATAATTGAGTTTATTTATTAGGTACACCTCTGTTTCTTCACTCACTGTCCATTTTATCATTCACTTACCATATTGAAGCTTTGTAGTCCTACATTTACAGAGTGTAGCCCATCTGTTTCTGTAGATACTTTGTTAGTCCCCTTTACTCTGTTTACTAATGGTCAGGACCCCCACAGGGCCATCAAAGATCAGGTCCTCTTTGGGTGGTGGATCATTCTTAGCACTGCAGTGACACTGACATAGTGGTGGCATGTTGGTGTGTTTTGCTTTTATGTCTGGATCAGAACAGCAGTGCTGCTGGAGTTCTTAAACATTGTGTTCACTCACTGTTCACTCTGTTAGACACATCTACCATATTCCTCCAAATTGCAGATATAAACTCAGTGACAGCAGCTCAGCTGTTGTTTGTTAGTCATCCTTCATCAGTGCTCACAGGACACTGCTTACAGGATGCTGGTGGCTGGACATTTTTGTTTGGAGGACTATTTTCAGTCCAGCAGTAACACTGTTCAAAACCTGCTCTAGAAGTGCTACAGAAATAAATTTGACTTTGACTTGATCTTGAAAATGCTTCTACTTTCCATTTCTCTCAAATTTTATACAAAGTTTTACAGTACAAATCATATTATCAGCATAATTTAAGTGAAAAAAATACATTTCATTTACAGCATTTAGCAGACACCCTTATCCAGAGCGGCTTACAATTGATACAGTCTCATTTCAGAACGTATAAGTGTTGGCTCTGTTCATCTTTGGCTGTAATAATAGCATGCACTCGATGCTGGCATGGACTCCACACATTTGTGCAAAATCTGATGATCCATGTTATCCCAGCATGATTTCACAACATTCCAATGGGCATCTTGTGATGTTACTGAATACTTAGTGAGAAACTGACAGTGGTCCAAAGAAGTACAAAGCATCGACAGCGTGTCGGTTGCCAAAGTTCATCGATGCGCGAGGGTAATTGAGGCTATCCCATTTGGTCCGAACCAGCAGAGGGGCTACTGTAAAACTTTTAAAGCTGCTTACAGAAGAAACCTTTTGCAGCACACAGTGCACCCTGCTGAGTATGGGGTTGAGCTGCCACAGACAGATTAGAGCACTTACAGTGGACATTCTAGCATCAAAACTGGAGCAGTGGAATAATAGACATACATGTATATAAATAGTATTTTGGAATGTGGTATTTAAATGCACTTGTTGGCCACATACTTTTGGCCTTGGACAGAAATGCATCGATATTAGTCTTAACACTGGTTCAAATTGTCACTTTGTGACTACAGCATTTAAAATTGCGCAAAAATGTAGAGACATTGCTCCTTGGTCTTGTTAGGTCTCTACCTTATGGCCTTCTGGGATTTATTTATTAGCCAATCATTTTGATTAATGAATATAATTATCACTTTAAATAATCAGCTCCCCAAAGGGTAATTGTTGCAATTTAAATTAAATTTTCGAGTATGTTATTAATTACAGAGCCATCAAACAGTGGAGTGAGTAGAATACTGGTTTGTGACCTGCTGCTGTTGCTGCTGTTGTGTGTGTGTGTGTGTCAGTACATGACTGAGTCAGGAGCGTATCCTGTTGTCAGCAATGGTGATATATGCAAGAACGTCAGTCACAATCAAGCACATTGAAGAGGCAATTAAGTTGGAGGTTCAAGGCAGTCGAGCTGCGGCTAACACGCTATCATGACTCAGGCTCTTTGATTGTCCAGCTCTACAGTGAATTATTGCTTCATCCATTATTCTGTGAAAGTTAAATTCAGTTGTTCACTTGCCCAGATGTAAATTAACAGTGTGTGTGTTTTTCCTTGCTGAGGCCTAAAAGGAATAAAGTGGCTTTTAGGCAGAGATTTGGATCAGCATATAAATAATATAGTCACAATTTCTTGGCAACCAATCTGTGCCGGCGGAGACCTTTGTTGTCGTGTATGATACATTTTGTGTTATGTTCTCTGGGGTGCAAGGTCACTAAATAAAAAATTAGGAACACTTTCCCACCTGGTCTAAATTTCATGTAGCTCTAGTTACTCACATGCTTCAGTAGAAGATAAACGTTCATTTAACCTGGAGGCTTTTCTGTGCAGTATCTCATATAGCAAAATATACTTCATTTGAATAATTGTCGACTGTAATGGATCCTTTTGTTTGCATAACCTGTTAATGCGCCTGCATAATTAGATTTACAGTACTGTAAATCCACAGGTTAATGTGGGCTGGATTAAACCTGTACGGCATCCCAGCACCCTTCATAACTTAGAAAGGATAAAACATTTTTTTTCCCCACTTTTTTCTCACTGAAAGCCAGTCACGTCTTTCTGGAAGGAAGTCAAATGAACTTTGGAAAGTAACTTGTGGAGTCAATACAGCAAAAGCAGGAACCAACCAAATACTGTCAAATTCTGAAATTTAGGGGGGGGGTTGTTGTTTCAAATTTTCCCTTAAATTTTTATGTTGATTGTATGATTAGTAAAGGAAAACACAGTAATCGGTTCAAGAAAATGTAAAACAAGCATTTTCACTAGTGATCTCAGACTTTTGGCCTCTACTGTATGTTTGTGTATGTGTAGAACACGTCGAATTCGGTTCTCAAAGCATTTTCACTAGAGAAATTTGTCACAGTTTTCGTCATTTGCTCAGTATATGCACTTGCTTAAACTTGTATGAGTTAAGACGCACAACTCATTTCAGCCTCAACTCAGTACACAGTTATTCAGTGATTCAGGTTCACAACAGCCCTTCTTCAGTGAAGAACCCCACTGTGTTTATCATAACCTAAAGGAAACACAGCCTGCAGTTAGCTTAGCAGCTATGCTAGCGCCCGGAGTTCACCAATAGAGTAAGTGTTGTGCTTTTACTCTTCACTTTCAATCCATTACTCACTAAATTAAATTCTTCAACACTTTATTACAAAATAAGCTTTGTGTTAATGATTTTGGCCAACTGTATGTGTTCTTTATCATTACTTATCATAGGTTCCGCTATTATAGAGTATAGACCCCTCTACCAAAAACTCATTAAACTTCACGGTTCATGACACATTTAACTTATGATGGTTTTCGAACTTATCCCCTTCGTAAATCAGGCAGCACCTGTACAATACAAATCCATTAATGCTTGCAATGATTAATTCAATTTACGTTAGCCCAAATGGGAAAACTTCGCTTGGTCCTCGTCATTTTGAGTTCTCGACAAGCTTTCTGGAACAAATTAACGACAAGAGCCCATGTATTTATATATGGGCCCCTCTTCCATGCAGAGCAGTTAAAACTCTGAGATGCTCTTATGAAGACCACTGGCAGGAAAACAGCCCCACAAGGTTAGCATGGGTATGATTTCTTTGTGCTCTGTCCACTTTTTTTTTTTTTTCCCCACCAAACATGACGATGGTGTCGCATGGCCAAGAAATGTTGTCTTATCTGACCACAACACACAATTCCTGTTGTAATTCCAATATTGCCCGGTATGGAGGTGGCGTCTCACTGTTGATTTTGAAACGGTGAAGCCCTAAGATTTAACTAAACTTTGCAGTTGTGAAACTGTGATCTTTGGACTTCTCTTTGCCTTTCTTAGCATCCTCACTTTTGCGTGGGGAAAAGATGTGGACGCGTCCCCTTCCTGGGAAATTTTCAGTTGTTCCGTGCTTGGATGGGATTGTGCTTACTAGTACTTAGAACTGTGTACTTTTTTGTTTTATAACCATTTCCCAATCTATGTACCTCAACAGCTTTATTTTCTCATTTTAGAGCTCTTTTAGTTTAGAGCTCTTGGGTATTACCCAAGTTGATGGATGACAAAGGGATTTTATCTGTGTGTTACCTCATATTTATACCCCAATATGGTAATGGTCATGGACAACAATAAAGTAACTAGACACTAAAAGCAATATCAAGAAATATTTTTCCCCAATGACACACTATAGCTAATGCTATAGCTAATGCTGCCGGGGTCTCATGCTACACATGGCATCAGTGATTGACATGGCATCAGTGATTGACATGGCATCAGTGATTGTTAATAGACACTGTGCTCTTAATCAATAACTAATTACATTTTCTGTTTTCTCTCCGAGCTGTGTTCCGGCAGTTCCGGCCCCACACATGATGTTCATCTGCTGTAGCTCCACTCAAACTGCTTCCGTCATCAGCTCCAGCCCCACCATACCTGGGCCACTTAATGTCGATGTGCATACTTCACATTTTATTCGAACTTTGACTCCATGACTTTAGTTTCGCTCTTAGATTTATCATCTACGCCGCCCCCAAGGAGGTTGGGTCTCTTTTTGAGTCTTGGTCCTCCCAAGGTTTCTTCCTATAACACTCGGAGTTTTTCCTTGCCACTGTCACCCTAGGCTTGCTCAATTTGGGATTGGACGTAGTTATTAGGAGATAATCTAAACTTGTAAAGTTGCTTTGAGACAATGCTCCATTGTAAAAAGCGCTATATAAACAAATCTGACTTGACTTGACTTGACACAGTGCCAGTAGTTTCGCCACATATGGTTCTGACAGAATTAATTATTCCCAATACACAATACACTTTTGCAGGAATTATTTTTATTGAATGAATGAAACACACAAATAAACCTTAAAAACTGAAAGCAACATAATAAAAAAACAGCAAAAAAGGTAAAATCACCCTTTGTGCAATTATTTACAACTGTCATTGCTATATCTGTTTCTGATCTATCAGTAACAACAACAACAACAAGCCACACTAAACTGAAGCCAGCATTTCTGACAAAAAGTTAGCAATATCATTGGAGTGCCATAATATACTGCTCAAAAAAATAATTTTGAGCAGTATATTTAAAACAGTAACAGTACTAATGTGACTTGATAATGCTCATAAAATGATGGATTCTAAAGCTTAAACAAATCTGAACTTATTTGTGTAAATAGCATACTCTGTGGTTTACGTTGCTTAGAGCCATAGTAACCCATAGGTCCTTTTCATGGCTGGAAGCGGTAGTGGTCAGTATATGTTGTCATTTCCAGACTGCTGTACTGGTTATGTCTTTGTCTGGTGGTTTAGAGAAGCTTTTGAGGTCCACTACTCTACTCAAGTCAAGCCAGGTCAGATTTATTTATAAAGCGATAGAGTGGAGTATTGTCTCAAAAGTAGCCTAGGGTGACAGTGGCAAAGGAAAAACTCCCTAAACGTTATAAGGAAGAAACCTTGGGAGAACCCAGACTCAAAAAGGGACCCATTCTGCTTGAGAGGCTTAGATGAGAAATTTAAGAATGAAACTAATTTATCTAGTCAAATACATTTGTAGTAATAGTTCAAAAAACAGGAACTAAGTAAATATTAACAGATATAAAATAACGTAAAAAAATACGCATATCACCATCATTTAGTCCGATACACAGAATCACTTTTGGATCTTGACTCCACAGGAAAGTCTGCACATTGTCCCCGGCCGGGGAGAGAGAAACTGCCCTGTGGCATGGCTCAGGCATGGTGGGGCTGGAGCATATGATGGAAACACTACTGACAGAAAGTTAAGAAGGGTCTTTGAGGGGCTATGGTTTCTCATGTTGTGTCTGGCATCACAAGGTTCTGTTTTTGTAGGCAGCATCTTGTGCAGTCAGTCAGTACCAGTATGTGTTTTGCTGTATCGGGAACGCAGCAGTAGCTGTCACTACTCTCGGCCGTAACCAGGTGCACATGTGTCAGTCTTGTATGCCTAATACAGCATCAGGAGCATACCACTTGGTTCTACCGGCTTATCTGTGCAGCTGTTTTGCTGTATATGGCTAGGCAGAGATGGCATGGTCTTCCTGGGTGTTCCACTTTTTTGATGAAGAGAATAAAGTGGAAATGTATGACCTTTCATAAATCGTATACATTGGAAAAGTGTATACTTGAATTATGAAACTTAGCTGTAGATGATGCTGCCAAAAAGGCTCTGTTCTATGATAAGAAGAGCATGAGTTTATCGTAGGAGATGGCATAGTCTCCCATGGCCAGGTGTTCAAGAAAGCATAACTGGCCATGTTTCTTGATAGGAGGGATTTCTTCCTCTAAACAATTAAAGTGACACTAGCTATACTTGACCATCAGTGAGCATACAGTACAATCAAATTAAGCTCATTCCCAGGGGACAGGGTAGTTGGTGGCCACCTCTTTCATTCATGTATTTAATCATTTTCTTACACTGATAATCCCCAGAGTTCCAGAGCCTAACCAACAGCCCAGTGCATAAGGCAGGAAACAACCCTACACAGGGCACCAACCCATCACAGGGCACACATACACCTACATACTCACTGGGACATTTTAGAGATGCCAACTGACCTAAAGGAAAGTGAGACGAAGCAGGAGTATCCAGAGAAATCCCACACTGACATGGGAAGTACATGCAAACTCCACAGTGTCCAAGCCAGGAATTGAAGCAAGTATCTTTGGAACTGTGAGGCAATGGTACTAGACATTTACATTTACAGCATTTAGCAGACGCCCTTATCCAGAGCAACTTGCAATTGATACACTCTTACAATCCAAGCAATTGTGGGTTATGGGCCTTGCTCAAGGACCCAACAGTGGCAGCTTGGCAGATGCGGGATTTGAACCCTTTTATTTGACCTTCTGGTCCATAGTCCTGTACCTTAACCGCTACGCTATCACAGTCCCTCAACAGAGGGGACACTCAGAACCACCCTTTGCCACCCTATTCATTTTCTCACAAGGAGGTAATGGGTCTTAGTGTCCTTAGCAAGATGTACGAAACAAAGCACGACATAATATTTATGGTAGCAAAAATATGCATGCTAAACCTTTTTTAATTTAATGAACTATATGGCCACAATGTCCAGAGTTAAAAGACAGATTTTTTTATTTCCTATTATAATGTGTTATAACTTAAGACCTCAGTAAACCTGTAGTTCATTTAAGCACATACTTGTTCTTGTAAGCTTTCCTATTACCTCACATTCCAAGAAATGTATGTCATGTCACGTCATTCACTGATTTTCAGTACCCAGAGCAAACCAATGGAGACAATCAATGGGGAAAGAGCTGAAGTTCCCCTGGAGTCCCTGCCACCACTCAACTTGCTGGTCTGGATCCAGTCTCTAAAATGCATACCAAATGAGAGAGAACCTAGAAGAGTTCACTGGAAGGTCTAACTAACTATGTACTCAATGTAAATTGTTTATGAATCCATAACAGGTCCTTGACTGCTGAAAGGCAGCACCTTGAATTCTGCAACTCTAATATCTGAAATGCTTCAAAGCTGTGAATAATTCAGGAAAACCAAAGAGAAGCCGGAGAACTTGTGAGCTAGCAAGAGAGAAATGCATGCGCTGATTTTGCATGCTCTATCTAAAACACCTAGAAGGGCCGTGGCGATTCATCCAGCTCGTCAAGAGCAAGGTGTCAGCTATTCAATTATGCCCGGCTCGAGCTGTAACTAGTGCATGTAAAGCAGGTGAAACACATAGTTAATTTAACCAAGCATTAAGTAGTTTGGATTTGCTGTGGCTACATTTGCTGGAACAGACCATGTGTTTGATCATAAGATGAGGGTGCGTAAAGAAGAGCACATAATGAAGCTTTAGAGATAACTGAGATTGTTGGCAAGCTGTTGAGTAGTGTTTATCGAGAGAGGATAAAACATTGCACAGTGCTATCGCTGGAGACCTGCCTTGTCTCCAGACCTGTCTCCAGACCTGTCTCACTGCGTCTATAACAGCACATCTCACTCCACCTCACTGCCTGCTCCATGGTCTGTTTCACTGGCAGCTCCTGTCAGAAAATCTCAGTAATGAGTGAAAAAAGGATACCTGTTCATTTTCTTTTTTTCAGTTCTGTCATACTCTGTGATCAGACGGAATTAAAGTACTTATATGAACATATCCAGCAGATGAAGAATCATCGCTTATTATGACTTGTTAGTAATACTTCATTTTTTCCATTCCATGCGCCAGTAGATTGGGTGATTCTGATGTCCCTAAACCAGTGGTTTAGGTTTCATCTCAACTTTGGGGGGTACACTGATTTGTGTAGAGAGAGAGAGCTGTGTCTCTCACTTATGGCCAGTTTTGGCCACTCTTTTCTGTGGGATGTTGGAAAATTTGTATAAAAAGTTGCTACTCAATGTTTTGAAAAAAAACTCGCTAGAGGGGTCTGAAATGTGGACTGTGGTAGCCTAGCAGTTAAGGTACTGGGCTATGGACCAAAAGATCCAGGGTTCAAATCCCACCTCTGCCAAGCTGCCACTGTTGGGTCCTTGAGCAAGGCCCATAACCCACAATTGCTTGGATTGTAAGATTGCACCAATTGTAATTCGCTCTAGATAAGGGCATCTGCTAAATGCTGTAAATGTAAATGGATGAGGTAGAGCCGGCTCAAGTCCCACCATTAATATTTGTGATACTGTGGTAGCCCAGTGGATAAGGTACTGGACTCTGGACCAGAAAGTCCACAGTTCAAATCCCACCTCTGCAACTGTAAGTCGCTCTGGATAAGTGTGTCTGCTAAATGCTGCAAATGTAAATGAAAAGTCCTTAAATCTCACGACAAAAATCACTAACTTGGTACCATGCAGCAGCTGTCCATTAGTGGTGGACAGCTATCAATCAATCAAATCAATGCCCTCCACAGTACATAATTGTAATTGTATAAAGCTAACATTTACATATAATAATAATAATAATAATAGTAATAATGATGGCCAAATCTAACAGGCAGGAGAAAACACATTACAGTTAAAAAACAAACTCACAAGGATGCTATGAGCAGGAATTACTACCGCTATGCCCTAAACTAAACTGATGTTCCATGAAGCATTATGCTTATGTAAAATCCATTGCATATCCCAATACAGACAGTGATTGACTGTCTCAAGTCTAACTGGTTATGAATACTTGCTGATTATTTGCTGAATACTTGCATTCTGGCACCTTCAGCTGTTTGCACATTTTGTAAGTCACTCTGGATAAGAGCGTCTGCCAAAAGACTAAATGTAAAGGTAATGTTAAATGCTTTAATGTGTTGCTTATGAATGTGTTCATACAGGCCCAGTGTAGGCACTAGTTATATAAAATGCTGCTCTTATGTCTATAGTCACATACTTCTCAGAACTTCCTTGTTAATGGTTCAAGATATGAGTTGGAACTTTGTACTAGAATGCAAGAGTTCTTCTATTACATACCCCATAGTAACTGATCTAATGGAATAATAAATCAGCTCGATTTTGCCTTTGATTTAACCTGATTCCAGGAAACATGTTTATAAGTATCGCTCTTAATTCACAGGAGCATCCACCTAAACCCCATCCATTTCCGGAGCCATCTCCAGCAGGCAATGGTGTATCGATTGCTGGGCAACCCCTGCGGTGCGGCGAGGTAAGAATTAGTATTAATGGGATGCCGGTGGAGAGAGAAAGCATTTGGGGGGTGTGGGGGGTGGGGGTTGTTTCTTCTCTACCCGATGAAGATAGATTCACTGCAGTGAAAAGCTTCCAGTCGTTTACCAACAGCCCGCTCAGTGGGTCTGTGTGCATACTGTCAGAGTGCACAGGGAAAATACCTTATGTTCACTGAGATACATAAATACTAACAGTGCAGCGGAGTACAAATGAGTAAAAGGGCTATGGCACTGCATCCATTCCTACTGCTGCCATAACCAAGCATTTTTAACATGTCATTTGCATTCTAATGATATGATTACCAGCCGACTGCTTGCGCACCTCCGCCATGCCTTGCATGACAGATTATATTAATAATTGAATAGAGAAGTAAATCATCTAAGGCTCCGTCACACAGCAAAGCCAAACTCCGCTACCCTTTGTTTCTGAAGATGTTTCATGTATGTCGAAGCGCATTAAGACAGCTGGAATAGATCAGGATGATCACTTGGTTCCTCCAAAGCCTCTCTGTCTCTGATTCTCTCTCGCCTTGCCTCGCAGCTTCAGTCTGCATTTATCTCTAGCCCACGCCCCCATTTCCTGTTTGAATTTCTGCAGGCCGAAATGGATCGCCTCTGCCTCCCTGCCTACAAATTTAGCATTACTATCCCAGTGGGGAAAAGAGCTGATTTGCCAGAACATTACTGAAGAGCATTTGGAAGATGTACTTGGTAAATCAAACCGGCCTCATCCGACTGTGATGCTTTTAATTCCATTTCCCTGTGTGGATATTACTTCTGCTTTTTGTTTGGATAGAGCAGTGCCCTGGAGTGAATGGACTATTAATCTCATATATACCTGTGCTGACACCACATCCTCCTTACCACTAGAAGTATCGAGATTAGGAGAAATTTGCTGACCAGGATGCATGCTTGATAATGTGTTTTAAAGTCATAAGCTGCACTGTCAAAGCCACAACTTATGCTGCCAGGCTGACACGGTTTGCCAGCCGGGGTTATTATTTCTGCCATTTCCTCACAAAACCTATTTAATTATAGAAAATGTACTTTTATAACAGCTTTGCTGAGATCTTGAGTAAAAGAGATATGGGTTAGGAATCGGGTAAGGGTTAAGATAACAGTGAGAAATAGGGTTAGGTTCGTGGTTAAGTGTTAAATGGGATGGGGTTAGATTGGGTCAGATCAGAGTGCGTTTACATGCACTTAATAATCCGATAACTGCAGAAAATCAGATCTTTGATCAAGGAGTATACATGCACTTGAGTAATCAGATAATGAGTGCAGGTTTCCATCCATGTTTACATGACCCAGGCAGTAATCGGATTTCTATTTTGCAACCAGCCAATAATCTCACAGAAAGATGTTATGTAAACTTTTAATGAAATGTACATTTTTAATATTACATAATCAAATTCTTCATTTTCTTGAGTACATATCGCATTTCAGAGTCTCCACAGAGTGTTTGATAGCCGTTCACAAGGTGCTGCTTTTAATTCCAGGGTTGCCAGATCCGATGAGAGAATCTGCCATCTGTTCTAGGTAAATAATCCCAAAAGAAGCAAAATCTCTAAGAATAAGTGGACCTGGCAACCATGTTTTTTTTCCGCTAGCCGCTCTGTGCACATGCGCAGACTGCCGAATCCAATCGAAATTGGGTAATCGAAATAAAATTCAGCTCTCTTTATCGGATTTCTTAATCTGATTTCTAGGTCGGATACATGATACAGTTACACATGCTGTCAACCTGAAAACTTGAATAATCAGATAACTATAGAAATTTGACTATGATTGGATTATTCAGTGCATGTAAACCCACTCAGTTTAAGAGCTTTGGTGGCTCAGTGGGTAGCAACAACCGCTGAAGCCGGCAGTTCCTGAGGATGTTGGTTCAAATCCTGGATGAGGCTTGCAGTGTTAGGAATAGGCTTAAGAGGTTTAACATTTAGGAGTTAGGGATAGGTGTAAAGGGTCAGGGCTATGTTTGGATGTAGAGATGGGAATAGGGTAATGATTAGGGTTAGGGTTAGGGTTAGGTGTAGCATTAGGGCTTAGCATTGGGAATTGTTTTTAGATTTAGAGTTGGGGTTATGTGTTGAAGTTGGTGTTAAGAATGAGGGATAGTTTTAGGAATAAGGTAAGGGATTTAAGTTTAGAAGTTAGGGTTAGGACTAGTTATGACTGACGTTAGGGTTTAGAATTAAGGAGCAACAATTGGTTAGGTGTTAGGTTAGGGGTTAGGGTTATAGGTAAGGGTTATGGTTAGGTGAGTAAGGAATGGGGCAAGTGTTGAAGATTTAGGAGTAGGCTGTTGGTTTAGAGCTAAAGGTAGAAGCTTAGGTTTAATGTTACTTTTTAGAGTTAGATATGAATATATTGCCTATATTTTAAGAACTGACAGATCAAACATGAATAATTTAGTGTATGAAATAAAAATCATACTCATTTTTAATTATGCCATACAGTCAGTCCTTAGTATTCATAGAGACTTGGTTCCAGGACCCCCACAGTTACCAAAAGCCATGGCTGCTGATGTCCTTTATATAATTTTACATAAATTTGCATATAACCCACACATATCCTTCCGTATACTTTAAATAATTTCTAGATTACTTATAATTCATAACACTGTAATGACTGGAGTGTGCACTTACTCTGTGTGCTGACACCGGGTGAAGGCTTCAGAGGAAGAATAGCTCTGACTGTACTTTCTCCACAGTGATTTGGGGCTAAGCAAATGTGGATGGATTGCACTGTACGGTACACTATTTAAACAAGCCAAATGCCACCGCAAATAGCAGTAGCTTTATTGCACTTAAAGGTGCACTGTCAGTAACTGTTATTTGTTTGTCTGTATATGTGTGTCCCAGAGATTATTTTGAAGAGAAACTACAAGAAAGAAAGCAATGAGCAAAAGTATGCGATGAATGAGAGTGAATTCTGGAGAGGAAGTTACACGCTGAGCTAAAAGACTAAGAGTGAGAATAAAAAGAATGTGAAAAATAGGTTTGTTGAAGATAAAGGATGAAATAGAGAAAGAAAGCAAAAAAAAGAGTTCAAAGACTAAAAGAGGGAGCGGACAAAGTATTAGGTAACTGATAAAACAAGTTACAACTACAAAGAAACTAAGAAGACTTAAAGGGATAAAGAAAGAGTTATAGGACTAAATAAGGAAGGCATGTTGGAAGTGAAAAGTTATCCGTTTAAATAAGATATCACAGTGAGGATTTAAGAAAGGAATGGAGAGATTTAAGTTTGGTACTGAAGATATTATTTAACTATAAACCGGAGTGAAGATTTTATTGGAGTTTGAGAAGCAAGGGAATATTCTCAGCCTGCGTTAATTGTGTATTTATTCCATTCTCTGTTTTGAACCATAGACACCAGTTTGAGTGTTACACAGTGGGTAGATGCCATTTTGATGTGAAGTTGTTGTCCACCAAGCACAAGCACAAATGTCCATACACAAGCGTACTCATAATAATAATAATAATAATAACGTCACTTTTCTATAGCACCTTTCACAAACCTAAGTTCGCATTACACACCAAGTGTTTTTCATTTTTAAATGGGTTTTAGGGCCGTTTCTGCAGTTTAATACAAGACAAAGATTTGCATTACTGGAAGGCACAACAAAGGCCATTCAGGCTCATCTAGATCTCATACATTTAAAAGACACACAATGTCTCAAGAATCTAGCAGTCAAAATGAGTACAGTTTTAAAAACCACATTAGTGCTATTGGCAAAACGTATAAAAGTATACATAATACCTGAAAGGCCTGAGGATAGTTTGAAACTTGTACATGCCTTCGTGACATCTCACATTTGTCTTTTCGATTCATTTGAATATTAGTTTGTTGCTTTTAAATTGTTTCCATTGCCGTCCTCACGTTCCAACGAGGGCACGAGGGTCCATCTAACAGCAATATGTTTGGAGTCCCCAAAAAATGGGGGAATACCATGTAGTCAACATGGCTCAAAGCACTGGAATTCTCTCCCCAAGGAGTTGAGAGCCACTCAGTTGCTAGGTACTTTCAAAAACAAGCTTAAAATACTTTTTCAAATCAGCATTTTAATAATGCAAACCTGTATTTACTGAGGTATTTTAATTCATCGTTTATTGGCATATTTTACTTTCAATTATGGAAAAGTAATTTGTTTTAATTAGCATTTTAATCCCTTTTCCATTTTTGACTCGATCTACCGTATTTTCCGGACCATAAAGCGCACGGGGTTATAAGGCGCAATATCAATGATCGACTGCTAACGGGTATATTTTCATACATAAAGCGCACCGGGTTATAAGGCGCATTAAATGAAACAAAACTCTTAAATTCCCTCGGAAGCTCAGTTTGGTCTTTACCTGGCGCAGGGCGTCTTCTTGCTTCCTCCACTTCCGTATCATTGATTCGTTAATGTTGAATTCTCTCGCAGCTGCTC
Source organism: Ancistrus triradiatus (assembly GCA_025084515.1). Classification (NCBI taxonomy): domain Eukaryota; kingdom Metazoa; phylum Chordata; class Actinopteri; order Siluriformes; family Loricariidae; genus Ancistrus; species Ancistrus triradiatus. The sequence goes on along the minus strand of JAJAGP010005004.1, from coordinate 3,907 downwards.
TATGTCCATGTTGTACTGCGTGACTGATAGCGTTGAGTTTGAAATCCGCTTCGAAAATAAATGAATGAATGCACGTACCCTAATGCTGAAGCACAATGCTGCGCACTACGGTTGCCGTAAGCTTCGTAACCTACCTAGACCGTGCTAAAACATTTTCACAGATTTATGAGCGCCGTGTACCATCTACAATCGGTTGTAGGTCAGAAGGCTCAACCAGAATTAATTCATAAATAATCGCACCGCATTTTAAGGCGCACTGTCGATTTTTGAGAAAATTAAAGGATTTTAAGTGCGTCTTATGGTCCGAAAAATACGGTATTCTTTTGCTGTTTTATATCTGTTAAAACGTCTACGTTTTTCTGATGAATACCAAGAGGTTTCATTCAAAAGGTCTTCTAATATTGAGCAGGTATTATACCTAGTTGCAGTTTTCCTCCTCCTCTTCCTACTACTACTACTATTATTAATATTATTATTCATTATTGACTTTGAAAAATTGTATTTTCCCAAAACTTCTGTTCTGTGTCTTTTCCCTTACTTTACTTATTTAACAATTTAACAACTCAGTGCATCAGCAGTTATAAAACCTCACTTGTTTAGGACAGTACAGACAAATTATTATATCAAAATACTTGCATTTGTACAGAACAGTGCCGTATCAGGCTGAAAGCTTTTCTGCTCTATTTGGGAAACTTGCATTGAAATTTCAATTGTTCTGAATCAGCCATGTTCTCTTCTGATATGAGTAGCTATATAAGTGGTAATAACTTTGATGGAGGGCTTGAATACTCAGACCATCCTGGCCAATGCAGAATGATTGGCACACAAAATATTGAACTCCCAAAAACAAAATAATTCAGGAAAGCAATATCATTTCATTTGTGCTTATGGTGTCTGACCCCAGACGACTAGTGTTGGGGAAGCTATATTACCATATTTGTGAAAAGCAAAGTATATCACTACAGAGCAAATATAAAGTATACAATAAAACCATTTTTCTGATCCATTATCATGCATGTTAAGACCAGCACTAAGAGTTCTCAAGAAATAAAACCTAGTGCCATACACAAGTAGGCTGCCAGAGCCAGTGGAGGGCTTAACAGAGCAACAGGGAGTGGAGACATGCAGAGCAGGGCTATCGAAATGTGTGGATTAAGCCACTTCTGCAAGTAGCCTGAGAACTAAAAGCAATATCCAGTGGGTCAGCATTGGGGATTAACCCAAAGGCCATGCTCCGTATAGCTCTGTAGTGTCGTCTTCCGCCTTCTAGTACATCCAGCTTTAAGACCACATCACAATCTCAGTTCAGAATATCAGTCCCAGACGTTGCGTTTGGAAAACAGATTTGAACCGCTGCAATGCCTGAGTCAGTAGTTTTCGCAATTGCAGTGAACGCTGCGCTGACAGAAATGAAAGTATCAAGACAGCCACTGTTTCCAGGAGCCATTTTTCCCTAACTGTTTCATCAGATCCCTTGTCTTTGGGGATGACTCCTTAAAGGATGTAAAAAAAAAAACAAAAAAAACAAAAAAAAAACAAAGGTCATAGTGCACTGTGAGGAAAGCATTGCAGTCTCCATACTGAAGAAACTGAATAAAGCTGCCAACGTTACTGGCAGAACAGGAAAGAGTGAAATGAGTTACTGTGCATGTTGGCAAAAAATGGCATGAGAAATCTGGAGTCTGTAAAGTATTAAAAAGGAACTTTAATGATCTCTTCAAGACACTTGGCAAGCTGAACTTGCAGTCAATCATCAGTGGTCCACTTCCTGCAAGGAGCACAAATATATTCTCAAGGCTACTTGGCTTAAAACTTGGCGACATAAAAGCTGCCAGTCCAAAGGACTTTTCAACTTTAGCTTTATCAACAGTTTTAATCAGCTTTTTGGGGGAAGTGAGAATTTTCAGGTGAGGTAGACTGCATACAAACAAGAGGGGTGAAAAGCTCTGACAGAAAGACCAGTTTTGTCTATGCAGTTCTTGGATAAGCTGATGGAGACACTAAAGCCTCACAACTAAGGTGACCAGAAGTACCACTTTCCCCGGGGCAATCCCGTCTTTCAGTCCATGTCCCGGTATCCCTTATGACTTGTTTTTTAAAAAAAGTCCCTCCTGCCACACTGGTGAGGTCAAATGTACAGTACTGTACATGTTTGCAAACCGAGCTGAGACCCTGTGTACCACAATCCCTTCCATACCAATGCATTTCAGAGACAGAAGTAGGCATATGCATCAGATCATGTGGTCTTATCCAACCTGAAATATATCAAATGTGAGTCACTGCTTTTGAAGCAAAGGGCACAGGTTATTAAATTAGCTCTTCTCCATATTAGGTCTCTCAGTCCATGGGCTTGTTGTTATTCTACAGTAAGTTGGTTAAATCAAATGTAGTGCTGCAACTGTATTAATAGAATCGGCTCCACCAAACTTGAACTTTATAAATGCCTCTAGAGTCAGCAGGAAAAGTTGAGGTATACAGTAGCTGCAATATTTAATAGTTATTTTCAGTGCAAGCAGTTGCCGTTTGGGAATTTCAAATCATTTGAATATCTTGGTGCAGTTTTTCAAGGTTCACCCAGAATATTATTAGGAACCAGCTACTGGCCTCCCAAATACAATGCAAACTTGACTGAAAAATTTATAGACATGCTGTCATATTTCCACTGCATTTATTTTGACTGTCATTTCTGGTGACATTAACACACATATTGACAATCCTAAGGATAATGAATGATGCCAATTGACCCTTTTCGACTCTAACAGCATGTGACTGGGGACACACATTCTCATGGCCATACTCTGAACTTGGTTATTTCAAAGGGTCTCAACATATCAACAACTGTTAAGTGTGTTACTTTATCAGTTCACTCGTCTCATTTCATTGATATGTGGGACTTGACGACGAGCAGATGCGTTTGTTTTAACAAAAGGTTTATAAATGAGAGCAGTCTGTTGACGAACAGTGTGGCTACAGACTGTCTAACTCACCATGAGCCATCTGATTCTGTTGATGCATTACTGGGTTAACTCAAGCATTCTCTGTGTCATGGATGAGACTGCACCAGTTAAAGTAAAAAATCAGTTTAAGCAAGCAGAACACACCATGGATAAAAAACTACTGCAGCTCTACACCCAAAGATAGAATGCAGGAAGTCTGAACACAGATGGAATAAAAACAAACTTCAATTTCACAAAGAAATCTTCAGTCTCTAAGCCATATGATTACAGACAGTAATTTGTAAAGCTACACAAATCATTTCTCCAGGATCATCAAAAATGGCATTAACAAAAGATTGTTTGCCATGACTGACAGGCAAAGAAAACAACCTTCAGTGGTGCCTGAAATTTGTGAACCCTTTAGAATTTTCTTTATTTCTGCATAAATATGACCCAAAACATCAGATTTTCACACAAATCGTAAAAGTAGATAAAGAGAATCCAGATAAACAAATGACACAAAAATATTATACCGGGTCATTTATTTATTGAGGAAAAGGATCCAATATTACATATTAGTGAGTGGAAAAAGTATGTGAGCCTTTGCTTTCAGTATCTGGTGTGACCCCCCTGTGCAGCAATAACTGCAACTAAACGTTTCCTGCAACTGTTGATCAGTCCTGCACACCGGCTTGGAGGAGTTTTAGCCCATTCCTCCGTACAGAACAGCTTCAGCTCTGGGATGTTGGTGGGTTTCCTCACATTAACTGCTCACTTCAGGTTCTTCCACAACATTTCGATTGGATTAAAATCAGGACTTTAACTTGGCCATTTCAAAACATGAACTTTATTCTTCTTTAACCATTCTTGGGTAGAATGACTTGTGTGCTTAGGGTCGTTGTCTTGCTGCATGACCCACCTTCTCTTGAGATTCAGTTCATGGACAGATGTCCTGACATTTTCCTTTAGAA
>JAJAGP010005003.1:0-39465 GCA_025084515.1 Ancistrus triradiatus | reverse complement strand
TAATTTCACTTCTCAAATATCACGGTGTTCATCTGCTATATGATATATTTACCTGAAATTGCTGAGCTGGACAACCGATGATTTATAAAGAAAAATCATGAAAATTATCAGGGGTGCCCAAACTTTTTCATACGACTGTAGATAGTCATGGGGGGCTCCAAGAAAAAAAAGTTGGGAACCACTGCTCTAGGGCATACTTAGAGGTAGAAAGTTGCCCCTGGCATAGCGAGAAAAGAATCTCCCTTCTGCTCTTATCATTCCAAGGTTAGTCAAACATGCTCCATAGGGTTTTGGTGAAAAGGACGTTATCATGCGACTTATGCATACCCCAAGATCAGTCTGCCATTGGTTACCCCAGCATGTGCCTAGTAAGGACGTAGATGACCAGGATGATGTGGGTGTAATCAGAGCTGCCTGGCAGGCAGTAAGAAGCCCTGGAACCCCTCTGGGTTGCCTCTCTGGTAGGGAGACCATCTTCATCAGGAGGGGTTGGGGGCTGGATAGAGCAGGAGGATTAGGTGTTGCAGTATGAAGAATGAAGGCCAGCAACACAAATTCAGGTGTGCATTGAGTGGGTACACTGAGGCTGGAAGGAATGAGATGGAGCAGAGTTGCCAGTGGATACACTGGAGATGGCCAGGCAGTGCCAAAATGCCAGTGTGGATCCTACAGCTGGAGTTAACTAGGGGGTGTTGAATTGCCAGTGGGTTGACGCTGAGACTGGAAAGGATGACGCAAAGCAGAGTGGTCAGCAGATGCGACTGGAGGTCAATAAGCAGTGCAGAACTGCCAGCAAGGAAGCGGTGGCTAGAGGTGACTAGGTGGAGCTTAATTGCCAGCATGTGTGCTGAGACTTTGAAGGACGAGCAGATGTGCTAGAAGTGGCCAGGTGGTGCAGAACTGCATTTGTTGTAAGGACAATCTTCCAAGCAATTCAAAGAGAGAGCAACATGAAAACCCCTGAGATTTAGAAGGGAATTAAGGAATGCTGGGGATTAAATTTACGAGTCTTGCCATGGGACAGCGAGATTTGTTGTGACATTAGACAAATGAGCATGCCAGCATCCAGAGGCGTGTCTGCATGAACAGTGTTCTTTGCAGTGGAGTCTAGAGGGTCTGAGGGCAAGGCTAAACTCATGACATATATTGCTGGTTGCACGTTAGGTGGTTTGCCCTACTGATGTCAATTTATGTGAACTATACACAAGCTGTGCAGCATAACTTTTGTTGTTTGTGACGAAAGCCTTTGGATAGCAAATATTCAGTTTCTGTCTTTATTCACTATCCTCGCATAAAGATGGAATTAACAAAAACTTAATTAGCTCCAGTCATCATTTCACCATAAATTTATGTAAATGCCATTCAAGACTGTTTCATTGGAACAATATAACTTGCTGCTCTGTTGAAGGATGCATTTTGTCTCAAAGGGATGCAGGTTTTCATTCCAATCAAGCAACCGCTACATCTGACTCCACTTGTTTAATCAATTGAACTCTTATCTTCAAACGACTATTAAGTGTGTCTCATTTGACTGGAGTGTGGATTAGAGTGAAGACCCTTTCCTTAGAGTATATTAAATGCCACTAATTGGATACTGACTTTGCAGCTAGATGTGTGAGACATATTTGGTTATTAGCATAAAATGTCCTGATGCCCTTAGACTGCACTCATCCACTGGCCAAAAGTATTTACTGTGTAGCCACTAATTCTTATTATGGGTCTCTCCACAACAGTGGCAGTACAACGGCTTGCACTGAACACCTCAGTGACTCTCAATATGACACTTAAGTAGGTTTCTACCCTCCCAACAGATCAGTTCATCAATTTTTTGTGTGTCCCTACTGAAATACGTAAGGATTTGGTTATCAAACCTTTGATGGAGAAATTGGCTGGCCTGCACAGAGTGTTGATACAGAGGTGCTTAAAAGTTTGTGAACCCTTTAGAATTTTCTATATTTCTGCATAAATATGACCTAAAACATCATCAGATTTTCACATAAGTCCTAAAAGTAGATAAAGAGAACCCAGTTAAACAAATGAGACAAAGATATTACACTTGGTTATTAATTAATTTATATAAAATCATCTAATATTACATAATAGTGAGTGGCAAAAGTATGTGAATCTCTTAGACTAGCAGTTAATTTGAAGGTGAAATTAGAGTCAGGTGTTTTCAATAAATGACAATCGGATGTGAGTGGGCACCCTGTTTTATTTAAAGAACAGGGATCTATCAAAGTCTGCTCCTCACAACACGTTTGTGGAAGTGTATCATGGCACAAACAAAGGAGATTTCTGTTGTTGATTTTCATCCGGCTGGAAAAGGTTACATAACCATCTCTAAAGTGTTTGGACTCCTCCAATCCTGTAACACCGGCTGAGGGATAGGAGACACAAGCAGGGAGTGGATCACAACTCAGGTGATGTTTATTAACAAAAAACTGACAAAGAACTTACAAAACGAACAAAGTGACACACGGACAGGAATAAGAATGAAGTGATTACACGAACAGATGACGGAGAGGGAATGAATGGAATCGCAGACAAACGGAATGACTAGGTAGGTGAGCGATAACTGAAGGCTTTAAGAAAGACACGGGACGCGATCGAGTGAACAGAGAGAACAGATGCGGCTAGGAACGGAATGGTCGAACAGGTAGAGAGATCGATATGGCTGGGAATGAGATTAGGATAGAGACGCGATAGAATGAGAATCGGTAGGATTGGTAGGCTTAGAAAAGCGATAGCGTGGGAGCTAGAAAGGCGGTAGGATTGAAGTTGGAGTCGAGGTAGAGACCACAAGACTCCGCCTTGAGTCTGTGGAAGGAAAAGGTATATAAAGTGGGCTGGAAAGGGTTAGAAAACGAGGGACAGGTGCAAGTGATCACAGGAGGAAGGGAGAGAAAAAGGTCGAAGGTGGGCGTGGTGCGCAGGTGTGACAAATCTACAGTCAGACAGATTGTGTACAAATGGAGGAAATTCAAGACCATTGTTACCCTCAGGAGTGGTCGACCAACAAAGATCACTCCAAGAGCAAGGTGTGTAATAGTTGGCAAGGTCACAAAGGACCCCAGGGTAACTTCTAAGCAACTGAAAGGAACTCTCTCACATTGGCTAATGTTAATGTTCATGAGTCCATCATCAGAAGAACACTAAACAACAATGGTGTTCATGGCAGGGTTGTAAGGAGAAAGCCACAGCTCTCCAAAAAGAACATTGCTGCTCGTCTGCAGTTTGCTAAAGATCATGTGGACAAGCCAGAAGGCTATTGGAAGAATGTTTTGTGGATGGATGAGACCAAAATAGAACTTTTTTGTTTTAAAAGAAAAGCGTTATGTTTGGAGAAAGGAAAACACTGCATTCCAGCATAAGAATCTTATCCCATCTGTGAAACATGGTGGTGGTAGTATCATGGTTTGGGCCTATTTTGCTGCATCTGGGCCAGGACGGCTTGCCATCATTGATGGAGCAATGAATTCTATTCATTGTATCAGAGATACAAAGATTCTAAAGGAAAATGTCAGGACATCTGTCCATGAACTGAATCTCAAGAGAAGGTGGGTCATGCAGCAAGACAACGACCCTAAGCACACAAGTCGTTCCACCAAAGAATGGTTACAGAAGAATAAAACTAATGTTTTGGAATGGCCAAGTCAAAGTCCTGCCCTTAATCCAATCGAAATGTTGTGAAAGGACCTGAAGTGAGCAGTTAATGTGAGGAAACCCACCAACATCCCAGAGCTGAAGCTGTTCTGTACGGAGGAATGGGCTAAAATTCCTCCAAGCCGGTGTGCAGGACTGATCAACAGTTACAGGAAACAGTTAGTTACAGTTATTGCTGCACAGGGGGGGCACACCAGATACTGAAAGCAAATGTCCACATACTTTTGCCACTCACTAATATGTAATATTGGATAATTTTCCTCAATAAATAAATGACCAAGTATAATATTTTTGTCTCATTTGTTTAACTGGGTTCTCTTTATCTACTTTTAAGAATTGTGTGAAAATCTGACGATGTTTTAGGCCATATTTACGCAGAAATACAGAAAATTCTAAAGGGTTCACAAACTTTCAAGCACCACTGTATTAACTGGAATGCCAACAGTCATCTTGGACCTATTGTCCAACATCAGTGCCTGACCTCAAAACCATGTTCCAAAATTTAATGTAGAGCTTTCTAAGAACGTGAAGGTATTTTTGGCGCAAAGGGGGCCAAACTCCATACTAATGCCTAGGCTTCTGGGTATAGTTTTTGGCTGTCCGAAAACTTTGTTATATAGTGTATGTATCGATTGTTTATATGGTCCCCACTATTTTGCATTTTATATCACTTATGATATTTATTATATATTTTTTTCTTGCTGGAGAATTTCAGAAGAATACTATTAATTGAATTAAAACAGTATGTTTTCAGACTGTCATGAACATTAGCAACCACTGAATTAAACACCAAAGTGAGAGTGAGAGAGGTAATGAGAAAAAAGAGCATGTGAATAACAGAATGCCAAGATAAATCTACTTATTCCCAGCATTGCAACTAGCAGAATATACTCAAGCTAAATTAATGATTGATACTACTAGTAACCAAACCTGCAAAATGTCATTGACCTAAGAGTATGAAAACTGTCAAAAAGTCATGACTGTTACACTTCAGTACAATAACATTGATGTAGAGCTTTTAACAATAGACATTTGTTGCACAGCAGCTTTACAAAGACAAGGCTTCTGGTTAGATGCTACTACTACTCGAGTATAATGTGTCAAGTTGCCGATTATAAGGGGAGCCCTTTTGTGGTTAGGAGACCCTAGGCATCTACTTAGCCCTCTTCTGGCAAGATACAGTACTTTTTTTTTTTTTTCCAAGGACACATGGAAGTGCACACCTGCCAGGAGAAAAATGAGTTTGGTTTCCACGCACGGAGCTATACACCCAAAGGTGCGTAGCTGGACAAATACAGACTTTGATGCATTTTATGGTCACAGGGTCTTATAAGTCTTCTGCATACAAATATTAACGGTCTCATCATCAAACAAGTATACGACCTTGGACCTTTCAGCACAAAAATCCCAAAGATATCTCCAGATTTACTCATGAGGGAAACAAAAATCAGTATTTCAGACTGTTTCAGCACATCAGAGACTGTTGATTTAATACAAAAATGATGTGGTCTGGCAAACTGTAAATGCAAAAAGTTTGCAAATGAAAACTTTGTAAGCAATCAAAGACCAATACGTCTGATGATACTATACTATGTCTCGGAATTATCCAGACACACCTTTTTTCCACAAATTGTATAATTAAAACAATTGTGACTATTGTATGAGACTGTAAATATTTTCAAATAATGAAGGACTGCTCTCTGTGGCTGAGATAAAGTGACTTTGAGTCTGTGAAATGTATTTTTGTGTATACAATGCCAAACACATAGCTTGTTGCTTTATCAGTTTGTCAGGCACATTCTGTCAGTATACCATTGAATATTTAAACCCTTTGCCCTTTCTTGTCCTTGGATTGCTCACTCAGCGACACTTGCAATCAATCTGGAACTCATCACGGAATGGACTGAACTAAACAAAGAAAACCACAAGAGCCAGAAATATTTTAAAGCCTTTGTGGATCCGGCTAACCTGAGAGGTTGGATTAAAGTTAATGCCTACCTAATATAGGATTTAATTCAATTTGTTCAGAGGTAATTCCATTGTCAGCCGAGAAGACAGACAGGCAGCCACTTCCCCGCCAATTAGCTGAACCTCGAGTCGATTTGTGCACAAGGAACCTACGAGGCGGAAACTATATCAATGTCCATTAGCAAAAGGAAAGACTGTCACATGTTAATTCTGACCTTGTTATTTCATTATTGTTATTGACATGGCAACTGCACCGATATTGATTGAATCTTTTCAGGTTCTTGTAGCGGCATAACTTGTCCGATTTCTCTGTGGCATACATAACACTGTTATTGACAGACTCTTTGTCACAGGAGGAAACAACTTTGTACACCAATGACGTATAATGTGTTGCTGCAGGGCAACTGAAATCATTTACATTTCAGAGAAGAACATCCTGGGCCAAATATTTGTTATCTCAGAGTTTTAAAACTTTTAGCATTTTCATCACTGTGATAAAGATTTCTCCATTTCATATTCAGTTAATGTTTAAACCCTGGATTTGCTGTTACCTTTTAAACTGGCACGGCAGTAATGTAAAAGTCTATTAATGATGTTCCTGGGTATATTTGGACAATAGCAAACAGAGTTCTAAAAAATATCACATATTGCCACTTCTCGCAGGAAGCAGAGCCTTTTGAGCATAAAGATCAAAGTCAGGACTCCAAAAAATAGATTTCATGCAAATGTACTCATGTCTTTACATTCAAATATACATAAAATGTACTTATAAAAATATACTACTTGAAAGGAAACAGTAATCACATTTCAAAATACTTATTTGGAACCATGGTTTGTAAACAAGTCAACATACAGTGGTACTTGAAAGTTAACCTTTTAGAATTTTATATATATCCGCATAAATATGACCTAAAATGTCATATGATTTGCCTAAAAATAGATAAAGAGAATCCAATTAAACAAACAAGACAAAATACACACCAAAAAAATACTCATCAGAAAGGAGTTGTTAGAATCGAATGTGTGTAACTTTATATGTGTGAATGTAATGATGATATATGTACAGTGGTGCTTGAAAGTGTGTGAACTCTTTAGAATTTTTTATATTTATTCAGAAATATAGAAAATGCTAAAGAGTTCACAAACTTGCAATAACTGCAATAACTAAACGTTTCCTGTAACTGTTGATCAGTCCTGCACACCGGCTTGGAGGAATTTTAGCCCATTCCTCCGTACAGAACAGCTTCAGCTCTGGGATGTTGGTGGGTTTCCTCACATTAGCTGCTCACTTCAGGTCCTTCCACAACATTTCGATTGGATTAAGCTCAGACGTTGACTTGGCCATTCCAAAACAATGAACTTTATCTTCTGTACCATTCCTCTGGTAGAACGACTTGTGTGCTTAGGGTCTTGTCTTGCTAGCAATACCACCTTCTCTTGAGATTGTTCATGGAAGATGTCCTGACAGTTTCCTTTAGAATTCTTTGATAAAATTCAGAATTCATTGTTCCATCAATGATGGCAAGTCGTCCTGGCCCAGATGCAGCATAACAGGCCCAAACCATGATACTACCACCACCATGTTTCACAGATGGGATAAGGTTCTTATGCTGGAATGGAGTGTTTTCCTTTCTCCAAACATAATGCTTTTTCTTTTAAACCAAAAACTTTATGTTTTGGTCTTGTAACCTTTTCCAGCCTGATGAGCATCAACAACTCTCTTTCTGCCTCCCGTGGGGTTGCCAACGTCTCATGTGATCCCTCTTGGCTGTGTTTCCTACCAGTTCTCCTCTTTCTAGCTATGCTGCTATAGCTAATGCTGCCGGGGTCTCATGCTACACATGGCATCAGTGATTGTTAATAGACACTGTGCTCTTAATCAATAACTAATTACATTTTCTGTTTTCTCTCCGAGCTGTGTTCCTCTACCAGTTCCAGCCCCACACATGATGTTCATCCGCTGCAGCTTCACTCAAGCCTTCAGCTCCAGTCCCACCATACCCGGGCCACTTAATGCCGATGTGCATACTTCACATTTTGTTTGAACTATGACTCCATAACTTTAGTTTCATTCTTAGATTTATCATCTACGCCGCCCAAGGAGGTTTGGTCCCCTTTTTGAGTCTTGGTCCTCCCAAGATTTCTTCCTATAACACTTAGGGAGTTTTTCCTTGCCACTGTCGCCCTAAGCTTGCTCAATTTGGGATTGGACGTAGAGATTAGGAGATAATCTAAACTTCTAAAGTTGCTTTGAGACAATGCTCCATTGTAAAAAGCGCTATATAAATAGATCTGACTTGACTTGACTTGACTTGACTTTTTCTGAAGTCCTCAGAAATCTCCTTTGTTCGTGCCATGATGCACTTCCACAAACATGTGTTGTTTAGAGCAGACTTTGATAGATCCGTGTTCATTACATAAAACAGGGTGCCCGGTGGCGAGCACACCAGATACTGAAAGCAAAGGTTCACATACTTTTGCCACTCACTAATATGTATTATTGGATCATTTTCCTCAATAAATAAATGACCAAGTATAGTATTTTTGTCTCATTTGTTTATCTGGGTTCTCTTTATCTAGTTTTAAGACTTGTGTGAAAATCTGATGATGTTTTAGGTCATATTTATGCAGAATATATATATAAACTAAATGGTTCACAAACTTTCAAGCACCACTGTATATACATTAGATTAACGCTGCTTTTTCCTGTTAAGAGTCATGGGGCCTCCCGAGGCTTCTGCTGAAGAACACAAGTTGTAGGTGTAAGAGTGCCTGGACAGAATGCCAGAATTAAATTGCAGGGCTCAATATGGGTCTCTGTTGCAGCATCAGGGCATGATCCACCAAATAGCCTCTCCTCCCTCAGACACAGCCAGCTGGGTTTGCATGTGTTGTCTGACCTGGCTGCAAAGTGCTATGATGACTCGAAACCGGGTCCCCAGGACCACTGCAGTAGTAAAGCATCCATTATATTTGTTTTAATTAGAAAAATGTGTATAGCTCTAAAAACTATCTTTTAGGACATATTTCTTTACAATTTCTCCATTTGTTAAAATTTTTGATTTCATTATGACAGTATGATGATAATATGTAGTAAAACTTCAGTATGTTCATTTCTTGCTTTTGTTATTTGAATTACAACTTTTACTTTTAAATAGTTTTCAAATAATGACACACTTACTTGAGTAAGACTTCACTGACTTCCAAACTGTCTTGTAATAAACATGGGTTTCAAACTTTTTTGTAGAGTAAAAACATTTCTTACCTGTTCTATAAAAGTAAAGGCAATTTCTTTGCGGGAGAAATCATAAAAAAATGCTCCACTAGACCAAAGTGTGTGTGTACTCACAAAGTTGGAACTGAAATATGGTCCGTTCTTAAATGGAGTTTTTCTTTCCTAATACAGAAATTGCCACAGTGGTTACCCGCCAGCTCTGCACTTGAGAAATCACAGCTGGAAAACCCAGTCTCGGCATTGATCTTATCTGCATGACAAATGTGCAGCAGAGTGCAGCATGACAGACCGGCAAAGTAACACCCTATAAAGCCAAAATCCTTTACTTACAATAGGCACTTCTTGGATTTTAATTATTTGTCAACCTGCTATTGTTCATCACAGTCAGACCATGGCCATTTCATCTGAAGCTGCTAGTTTAAGCTTCAAGTGAACTTGTTGAATATTAATGGCACACTTTGGATAAGGCATAATCCTTTGTGGAATCCAGGGACAAGTGAGTGATAAAAAGACAGAATTAGGAAAGATATGTGAGAAAAGAGCTTTTAAAAATGGATAAATTTAGAAGGCTGCAAAAATGTAGTCTATATGCATTGTAATCACATAATACGGACATTTCTTAATAACAAAGCTGATTTGTCTGTTGCTGAATTCATGGTGGTAAGGCTAAACTATATTTTGCCCAGTCATATGAATCATGTCAAATATCAAAGTTTAGGATCTTTTCACGTGCGTGTCATAACTGGGTTCTAGCTGTATCTGTAATGATTCTCTCAGCTTTGCCGGAAAGCATTGTGTTCACCTGCGGCTTACCACAGGCTGAGCATGTAATAGTTATGATGTTATCCAAAAGTAAAGGCACACATAAACTCACATTAGTAATTCTAAGTAGGTATTTTTACACCCTGATAGGATGCACTGTAAATATTCATCATGCTGTTAGACTTTAATCTCCATGTACCTTCTAGGATTATGTTCTCAGAAAAGGGTTAGTTTGGGATTATCATACAGAGTGTGGATAACTAACAGAAATGGCCTTGCAAGTTGAAGCTCACTGGCACAAATAGATGGACACTTTTAAGGGCTGATGTCCAATGTCCCAGAATTACAGCTGCAAAATCTGAACTCCTAAGTAAAGGAAAAAAATCTAATATGGCCTGAGGAGTCAGGTTGTACCATATGTCCTACATCTGACTTCACCTCTGCATGGAGGAAGACAAAAGATGCCTTCAGCCCACAACTCCTGCTGACAAATGTACAGTGGGCGATCCATAATGATATAAGCTGTCATCTTATGGAAAGTATTAGGTCCAGTTATTGAAAACAAGTGCTAGGAACAGGTGCACCTGATGGTGCACACACTCTTTTCTTGATTATGTTCCCATATTCCAGAAGGATAATGTCCCTGTATATACTGCCAAAAATCATTTAAGAATGGTTTGATGAACATCAGGATTACGTAATGTGTCCTTCATAATCACCAGACTTACACACCAAGTAACCTTTGTGGAAAGTTCTGAAGTGCATACTGTGAGATATATCTCCACCTTATTCATCCCACAAAGAACAAGACAATATTCTTCTTAAAGAATGGGCCAACATGCCATCACATTTATTTGGTGGCCCAAAAAAGTAACTTGAAATCAATACACTACTCCTGACAAAAACGTTCAAATCACCACACTTGGTTGTTCATCTGCCCTTTTTGCTTTGTAGCAAATAAACAAAGCACTGATTTGACAGCAAATACTTTATTGTTTAATAGCTTTTCTTCAGAGAAGGCATAACAATTCAATGCCATGGCCAGAAAACAGTCTCTAATTAGAAAAAAATGGTCCATTACATGGCTCCATCCTGCAAAGCTGAGCTGTCATCCACTATTCGAGTAAATTGAAAGCAGCTTGATGTTGGAAAGCAGCAGCGTGGCCCAAATACTTGATAGTAATATACTACCTAGTCATAAATTATGGAATCACCACTTAGACCAATCACTTAGAAGATATTCAATCAACTTTCCACTTTGTAGTGATTCCCAAATCAAAAATATGACACCAAACAATCTTTATTGTGCAATAAGAATTTGCAATTGTAGATGGCTATAGTGAAGAATGTGCAAGTGAGATGAAGGTACAAACAGAATGTAGTGCAAGAGTCTGGAGTGGTTGTGGGGAACCGAGGTCTATAATTCAACATTAATAAAAGCAGAGTCTGTACCAGCTAAATCTATGAGGAGTTATTCCAAATGCTACTCAGAAGTAGCTGAAGCTATCTGTATTTGCCCTTATGCTGCAATATCATTTACCAGACCGCAGTGAGGAGAAGAGACTGTGATATGACTGGTAAACTAAAGAAATGCATAGCATAATTATTTTATGTGCAGTGGTACCTCGGTTCTCGTCGATAATTTGTTCCAGAAGGTTTGCCGAGAACCGTTGAGCACCGAGCATATTTACAACACTTACATTAATCATTAACACAAAGCTTATTTTATAATAAAGTGTTGAAAAATTTCATGTACTTTAGTTAGTAATGGATTGAAAGTGAAAAGAAAAAGCACTTACTCTTGATAAAAACTCAGTACGCTAGAATAGCTGCTAAGCTAACTGCAGCCCATGTTCTGGATGATACATTTCCTGATTTCCTTTTGGTTGACTCGTATAAACTAAACTTTTCAGGACCCATGGAGACTTATTTGTGCTAAGAATACAGTACCATAGATGTAAAAATAATGAAAAACACGATAAACACAGGACAGATCTTCAAGACAGAGTGAGAGCTATTGTGAATCTGAATTACTGAATCACTGTGTACTGAATCGTGACTTATGAATCATGAATTATGAGTCAAGTTTCAGCTGAAACGAGTCACGCAGCTTGACATATACAGTGGGGAAAAAAAGTATTTAGTCAACCACTGATTGTGCATGTTCTCCTACTTAGAAAGATGAGAGAGGTCTGTAATTTCCATCATAGGTACACTTCAGCTATGAGAGACAAAATGAAAGAAAATCCAGGAAATCACATTGTAGGATTTTTAAAGAATGTAGTTGTAAATTATGGTGGAAAATAAGTATTTGGTCAATAACAAAAGTTCAACTCAATACTTTGTAACATAAACTTTGTTGGCACTGACAGAGGTCAAATGTTTCCTGTAAGTCTTCACCAGGTTTGCACACACTGTAGCTGGTATTTTGGCCCATTCCTCCATGCAGATCTTCTCTACAGCAGTGATGTTTCGGGGCAACATGGACTTTCAACTCCCTCCACCAAGTTTCTATGGGGCTGAGGTCTGGAGACTGGCTAGGCCACTGCAGGACCTTGAAATGCTTTTTATGGAGCCACTACTTCGTTGCCCGAGCGATGTGTTTGGGATCATTGTCATGCTGGAAGACCCAGCCACGTTCCATCTTCAATGCTCTCACTGATTGAAGGAGCATGATGTTTCCACCCCCATGCTTCACAGTAGGTATGGTGTTTTTGGGATGCAACTCTGCGTTTTTCTTCCTCCAAACACGAAGAGTTGAGTTTTTACCAAAAAGTTCTATTTTGGTTTCATCTAACCACATGATATTCTGCCAATCCTCTTCTGGATCATCCATATGCTGTCAGCCTGGTGCAGGTCTACAATTTTCTTCGTGGTGTCTTTTTACAGCTCTTTGGTTTTGGCCATGGTTGAGTTTGGAGTCTGACTGTTTGAGGCTGTGGACAGGCGTCTTTTATACAGATAACAAGGTCAGACAGGTGCCATTAATACGGGTAACGAGTGGAGGACAGAAGAGCTTCTTAAAGAAGAAGTTACAGGTCTGCGAGAGACAGAAATCTTGCTTGTTTGTGGGTGACCAAATACTTATTTTCCTCCATGATTTACAATTAAATTCTTTCAAAATCTTACAATGTGATTTCCTGGATTTGTTTTCTCATTTTGTCTCTCATAGTTGAAGTGTACCTATGATGAAAATTACAGACCTCTCTCATCTTTCTAAATAGGAGAACTTGCACAATCAGTGGCTGACTAAATCATTTTTTGCCCCACTGTGCAAGCTTAAGCAAGAATACCAAGTACTGAGCAAATGACGAGAACTGAGACAAATTTTTCTAGTCAAACTGCACCGAGTGACGAGGTGGTCTCTCTGTATTTATATTGTGCTCACATTCATCTTCAGTTTGCCAAGTACAGTTGCTAGTCCTGTGTTGTAAACTGCTACAATATTTGCCCCAACATTGCGAGGAGCATGAAGATGCTATGCATGCTAGCTGCATTACACGCTACATGATAGTATGCTGGTGGTATACCAAGCACATTGAAGGTTTACCTAAACCCTGAAGATTAATAAATAAAGCAAATGTAGGCAGATAAACATGACATTCTCCATCTTTTTCACTACACTGAAGCAAGTCTCTCTCTCTCTCACACACACACACACACACACACACACACACACATACACACGCACACACACACACACACACACACACACACACTGCGCATGCTTCAGAAGTAAGCATATTTTCCCCTTTGCCTAGGGGACTAATACATTTGGTGGGAAATTGCATACAGAACCTGCACAGTGCATTGTAATGTGGAACAGTCTGTTAGGCTGATACATAATATATATCCCAGTCCAATTTGGATTTACCCTACTACACCTGTAAATAATTTAAACTAAGTTTAAACCCATTCTCTGGTGGAAGTTTTGCATAATAAAAAACCGTGTGTCATGCCGCGGGGTCCTTCTCCACTCACTATGTACTCCATTCCCCAGAATTCCCTGTGCACAACCATCACTCGCCTCCTGTGCTTTGATTACCTTGCCTTTTAAATGATCTCACCTGTCTCTCATTAACACCTCATTTATGTCCATATTTCAGCTCCATGTCAGCTCTGCCTGACAAAAACAAAGTCACTATGGTGGCTGCTGATGCTGGCCTGATTGCAGAAGTTCCCTAGGCCCATAGCCAGCTGCTCAGCCAGCAACACCAGCAGCTTATCTCCATCGGGCAATCGCTGGACCACCTGTGCACATGCTATGCTCACTAGCTCAGTTTTTCCACCCCTGCCTTAGAGTCCCAGGTTATTGAGAGCTCTCTTCCTCCCATCTCATTAGATGAGTCCAGCTAGAAGCTCACCTTTCTGATCCGGATGGCTTTGAGGGCTTCCTGCCACAATGCTCACTTTATCTAACAAGTAGGATGAATTGCACGGACAAGATGTGCATCATATGATTTATTTCTTTGGTCACCCATCACACCCACCGCTATCTGGGCTAAATGTGGAGAGCTTTTTTTCAATAATGCACACTTTGTCAAGGCTAATTTGCTGGCTCTGCACCAGGGATGGCAGTCTGTGCTTTGGAGTTTCGCGCATTGCTGGCCAGACGTGGTTGGAACGTCACAGAACTCCTCACCACATATTGCCATTTCCTTTGTTCCGACATTCAGTCCAAACTGGTATGCCAAGACATCAGTATGCCAGGGCATGAGTTCACCAACACGTCCATATACAGCGGTACCTCAGTTCTCATTGATAATTTGTTCCAGAACGCTCATTGAGTGACAAACAATTTTTTCCCATAAGTAATAAATTAAATTGAATTCATCCATTTCAGACCCCCCAGAAAATCCACACTGTATAAGGCATTATATGCATTAATGGAGTTGTATTGTACAGCTGCTCGATGATGTATGATGGGGATATGTTCTGACAAATCCATTATAAGTTAAATGTATAATGAACCTATGATTTAAGCGAGTGTTTGGTAGAGTGGTCTATACCATATCATAGCAGAGCCTATGATAAGTAATGATACGATAAGGTACATTTAATGTAAACTACATTAATGTATACTTCATTAACCTACAGTTGGCCAAATTCATTAATACAAAGCATATTTTTAATGAAGTGTTGAAAAATCTCTTGTAATTTAGTGCGTCGTGGATTAAAAGCAAAGTTAAAGCAAAACACTTACTCCGTTGGTGAACTCAGGGCGCTAGCATAGTTGATAGTGCTAATTGCAGCCTGTGTTCTAGAGGATTCAGGACAGGTTTTTCCTTTTTCTTGGGTGTCAATACTAACCTTTATAGGACCCATGGAAACTTATTTGCAGTGAGAATACAGTACTGTAAATGTGAATATAACAAAAAACACGATACAAATAGCAGAGATCTTCACTAAGCAAGGGATATGGTGAATCTGAATCACCAAATCTGTACTGAATGTACATCGAGTTTACTGAATCGTGAATCGAGTTTTGGCTGAAACGAGTTGTACAGCTTGACCGAAGTTTAAGCAAGTGCGCAGAGTACCGAGCACACGACGAGAACCGAGACAATGCAAGTTCTGAGGTGGTCATGAACCAAGGTACCACTGCATTTGGATCAACTGCTTGCTTCCCACAATTGCTCCATTCTGCATCTCCCTGCACCTGCGGCGCATCATTCAGCACCCACACCTCCACTGAGCCTATGCAGGAGCGTTTCCTCTGGTGAGAGATGGATGGATGCTAACACAAATTCCATGAGACAGGTCTCTGTTTCTACTGTGGAGTCAGCGGGCATCTGATTAAATTTTGTCTAGGTTGTCCCCTCAGATTCTCTGCTCATCAGTCAGGAGAGCAGAGGTGCCTCACACTGGTTGTCCTGCATACACCTCTCTCTGCCTTATCTCTCCTAGCCATGACTGACTCTGGTGCTGAGGGGAACTTCATGGTTGCAGCCCGTCACGCACCGGACTGCATCTCACTGCCAACACTCTTCACAAGGGGTCCCTCATCTTGTTCCTCCAGCACTCGCTGGTGTACCCCATTATACTTGTTCTCTCCTGGCTCAGGTGCATATTCCAATTATTTCCTAGGTGGCTCGGGAGATCATCAGCCGGTCCCGTTTTTTTTTTTTAATGCCTTCTCACACCTACTCTGTGGCTCTCCTTGGTCACTCAGGTCTGTGATGCATTCTTGTTGCCCCTAATATCTATACAGACCTGGCAGGTTTTTAGTAGAAGCTTCACAACTTCCACCCCACCGCCCCTATGACTGCACGATTGAGCTGGAGGTGGGAGCAGTTCCACATAACTTGCATGACTTGTCTGTCCACTTTCCCCGCTGGAAGATAGAGCCATGGACAGTCTAGTGGTGCAGGAAAGCTTGTGAATCTTTTAGATTTTTCTGTATTTCCAAACATATGAACAAAACATAAGATTTTACCACAAGTCTTAAAAATAGATAAAGAGAACCCACTTAAATAAAGGAGACAAAATATTTTGTACTAGAAAAATGTTTGGATATTACATGAGTGTTAAAGTATGTGAATCTCTATTATTAGCAGTTAATTTGAGTGTAAACATAAAGTCAGGTGTTTTCAATCACTGTAACAAATGATAATCAGGAGTGAGGTGGCAACTCGTTATATAAGACGTCTGAGTGTCATAACATGTTTGTGGATGTGTATAATGGCACGAGCAAAGGAGATATTTGAGTACCTCAGGAAAAAAGAAAAAAAAAACTTTTGATCAAGCTTGAAAAGGTTACAAATCTTTTTTTTTTTTAAATCTCTTAAGAGTTTGGACTCCACCAGTCAACGGCCAGACTGACTGTATACAAATGGAGGGAATTCAAGTCCACTGTCAGTAATTCAGCAGTGGTCAACCAGCAAAGATCACTCCAAGAGCAAGGTGTATAATAGTCTGTGAGTTGACAAATGTCCCAGGGAACTTTTAAGCAACTAAGGCTCCTCTCACATTGGATGATGTTAATGTTCACCATCATAAGTTCATGCCAATGGTGTGCATGGCAGGCTTGTAAGGAGAAAGTCTCTGCTCTGCAAAAAGAGCACTGATGCCTGCAGTTTGATAAAGATCATATGGACAATCCAGAAGGCTTTTGAAATTGTTGGAAATGAGAAGTGTTATGTCTGTAGAAAAGAAAACTTTGCCCTTCAGCATGAGAACATTTTCTCATCCCATTTGTGGAACACGGTGGTGATAGTGTCATGGTTTGGGCCTGTTTTGCTGCATCTACAGAGTGATAGAACTCACTGATAGAAGAGTGAATTATGAATTGTACCAGCAAATTCTAAAGGAAAATGTCAGGACATCTGTCCATGAACTGAGTCTCAAGAGAATGTGAGTCTTACAGCATACTAGGGTTGGGCGATGCTCCAGCGCTGGCTTGTGTATATAAGAGCACGCTCGAGCTCAGTCAGGTGTTGCATCTTTGAACGATCCTCAACCCTTCTCACGTGCATTATATCATGTTTGTTTGTGATAGGGAAAGCACGGTCTAGAAGTCCAAGGTGATCGCCAGGGTTTAGTTTTTGAATAATGTAGGGCAAGTGCTGGCTATTCTTACCCGTGTGTCGTCCCTGTGGCCACGCCGTCTTCCTCTGCGGCTTCCCTTTCGCATAACTGTTTGGGCTTTAAGTCACCCCTACTCACCTTGGAAAGGACGCTGTGCTGTCTGGTAATCAGCCTCGTCCTTTCCCTTCCGTGTCTGTGTTGCTTTCTGTATGCTGTGGGAGTCCCCGTGACATGCCTTCGCGGTGCTTCACTCGGGTTCCGACGCTCTGTGCAAGCGCAGACCTGTTATGCTGTTTGTGTAGCGGAGCTACGCCATAAGTGCTGCTCAGCCTGGGTGTGCTGAGCGCTTATGGTGTTTCCTTTTGTTCGGTTTTTTGCTTGTTTCTTTTCAGTGGTTAAGTGGTGCTTTCGGTTTACACAGCGATAACCGATGCTTTCACATAGGGTTTGATCTTCAGCCACTGCTTTAGTTTCCTTTTGTTGTTTTATTTATTTTCTTTTATTTATTTATATTTGGTTCACCATTTCCATCTGGACCTAACTGCAGTTGGGTCCTAAAACCCTTTTCACTTTTGTTTTCACGGTTCGCCATAATAAAAAGCAGGTGAACCGTGAAAACAAAAGTGAAAAAGTACTTAACAGACAGTTTCTTTAAAAAAAATTATTTATCTATTTTTTATTAATTATCTATTATTCAAATATTATAACATACCTAGTGAAGTGATTTTTATTCAGATTGTGCTGCACTCTATCTAATTGCACTCTTTACAGTGAAACTTGCAGTTGGTCAGAGTTCTTTAAGCACTGATGATATCCTCTATTACAATAACAAAATGTATCACAATATGATTAAATATTGTCAGATTGCCCACCCCTACAGCAAAACTCTAGTTAATGTCTTGGAATCATGACATAAAGTCCTAACATTAATTATACAGGTTGTGGACGAACTTGAAATGAGCAGTTCATGCGAGAAAACCCACTGTTATCCCACAGTTTAAACTGTTAAGTGGGCTCCCAGTGAATGAGCAGGAATGATCAATAGTTCCTAGAAATGTTTAGTTACAGTTATTACTGCAAAAATGTATCACACCTGATATTGAAAGTAAAGGTTCACATACTTTTGCATAAACTTCACTTTCTTCATAAAACTGACTTTCTCTGAGCAAGGTTTGAGGTTCAAACAGATCATAAGAACCTGGAATATTTATACACTGCCATGAGACCCCACCAGGCCTGCTTGTTTCTCTTCTGTTCACAATTCTGCATCACATTTCAGCATCGCTTGTCACCCTGGGTCTACTCTCTCCCTCTTGTACTTGCCAGACCGTGACTATGCCACTGTCCGCAAACCCATCCTACCCGCTGCTTTGTGAGTGCTGTTTGCTGGGAATTTTATGAGGATATTGATGCTGCAGTCAGCCAACGCAAGGGGTATCACTTGCCTGTCCTGCTGACAAAAAGTTTTTTCTTCTGTACCTTTGAGATCGCCTCCTCACATGGGCTCAAACCTGACTATGCGCTGGCCATCCCGAGGACCTATCACTTTACAGCTGAATGCATGACTACTGGTGGGAATATTTGCATCAGGATACATCATGATGAGCCTCCTGCTCAGCATGTGCCCATACCTGCCCTATATCCAGACAGCCAGCAAGCTGCATCTAATGCCAATACATGGGCATTGTGATAGACCTCCATGTTTCCCAAGGTAACATAACCATCCTCACCATGATTATCAGGTGCCTACCAACCCCTTACCCTCCAGTGTCCCTTCAGTGAACGATTTTGCCGGAGTGAGGCTGTGTGGTTACACCAGTGCTTCAGCTAGGCAATCCAGGAGGCTGTCCAGCCAGGAGACCAGGTCTGGTTGTCCACCTAACAACATTTGTGTATTTTCTCATTCTGTTTGGCTATGTTTTTGAATCTCGACTCTCAGCTTTGCTCTATGATTCATCTTTTTTGCCAGCCATTTCAGATTAGTCTACTCGTCTGTTCGTCTGCCCGTCTTTATATCTGTGACTGTGATCTCGACCTTGAGTACCTTGAGTTCCTTGTCTGCTTTGTCTGCCATGTTTAATAAACTCCAGTTTGATGGCATTGTGCATTCGTCTCTGCCTCAGCTCTGCGTGACTCCATATAGAGCCCCAGCTCTGCGTGACACGTCATACTCGTGCACTTGTGATTTTGGGACATTTTTTTGTAGCTGGGAAGAAAATAAACTCATTCATTCAGCTCTTCTGTCTTCTGAGGAGGGGGACCGTCTGAGGATTTGTGCTTGTCTGTACAGCATAGCAACTCATGTGCTTTTAGCTTGTTATAATGCTAGCAGCTCCAGTGCTTGCAAGAAAAAACATTGCGCACAGATGGAAACCGTGGTGGGTTTCGCAAAATTACTTGTTCATCTGTTTTATATTGTTTATTGTTTTTGAGCTTTAATGAGTATTGAAATTGCAAAATATATTACAAATTAGTTATTTAATTATACTTAATCAGTAATTAAAGTATGATCGAAGTAAAATAATCTCAAGAATCAGATTTCATTAATACCAGCTTGGTTTTAGGTTACACCAGAAGGACAACATAAAGCATACCAAGGGTATCAGAGTATATTGACGTATCACACTGACTAATACCTAGAATTCAACATTATTCACAACGTTAAGGAAGTATGGAATATAAAATAAACATGTACTACCCCAAAGCAGAAAAAAGTTGGCAGACTATGGAAAATGCATAAATAATAAATGCAGTCAGGTCAGGACTGCAAGCAGGCCAGTTCAGTACCTGTACCTTTTTCTTCAACATTCAGGCTTTTATAATGTGTGCATCATGTGGTCTTGTTGTAAAATGCATGGGCACACCTAGAAAAGATGTCGTCTTGGAGGCATCATACATTGCTGTACTTGCAGTAATGTAAAGGTTATTGCTGTACTTTTCTGCATTTAATGCTGCCATCACAGAAGTGTAAATTATTTTTGCTTGCCAAGGGCACTGACCCAACCCCATGACAGAGCCTGGCTTTTGGACTTGTTGCTTACAACAGTCTGAATGGTCCTGTTTGCCATGGTCCAGAGCAGACGGTGTCCATTATAGTCTGTAAAACAAAACAAAACAAAACAAAACAAACAAACAAACAAAAAACATCTGGAATACTGATTCACATGACCACAGTACACGTGTCTACTGTGTGTTGGTCCATCTCAGATGCCTCTGTGCCCAGAGAAGTTGATGCCACTTCTGGACATGGTTAACATAAGACTTCTTTTTCAACTTTACCAGTTTAGTAAAGTTTTAAGCGACATTTGTGAATGTAACTCTGTACAGTAGTGCTTGACAAATGTTTGCCAAAGGTATGCCATGCCCATGTGGTTATATCAGCTATTGATGAACAATGGTTCGTGATGCAGTGCTGTCTGAGGCATCAGAGATCACAGGTTGTCAGCTAGGCTTGTGCCCTTGCCCTATATGCACTGATATTTCTCTACATTGCTTAAATAGTTTAATGATTTGATGCCCTGTAGAGGGTGAAATTGCAAATTCCTTCCAATCTTTCTTTGAGGACATTGTTTTTAAACTTTTCAATCAATTTCAATCAGATTTTCAGACAAATTGGTGATCATGTGTCCAGCTTTGATCCTCAAAGACTCAGCCTTTCATGGATATTGCTTTTGTACCAAACCATAATTACAATCTCGTATTGACATCACCTGTTGGATATTACGTCAGTATTTTTATATCTCATTACCAGCCCTAAATCACCTTGTCCCAACTTTTTTTTGGAATGTGCTGCAGGCCTGAAATGCTAGAAAATATGTTTAGTAACAAATGAAATTAAGCCGACTGACAAAACATGAAATATCTTGGGTTCATACTGTCTGCATATGACACACTGCTTTTTTATTTGCATTGTCCATACTGTCACGATTTTTGTAATTTGGGGACGTAATAAAATAAGAGGAATGTGTACGTGTGTGAGTGGGGGGTGCATGTGCATGTGATATTTTTGCATGTGTGTGTCCTAAGCCATGGTTGGAGTGCAGAACATCACTGGGCTCAAACATTCAGTCATTCTGCGCCTGCGTGACTGTAAATTGATCTTGAACACAAACGCTGGCTAAATACGAACAAGTGGGATGTTTAAAAGGAGAAAAGCACATGTGATGTGATGATCCAGCAAAAAAGGGGCTCTAACAGCTTGCCAGTGGGAGAAATAAGGTCAAGCCTTGAGTGCTCACTGTATTTTGGGTAAATGCAATGGTGCTTGAAAGTTTGTGAACAATTTAGAATTTTCTATATTTCTGCATAAATATGACCTAAAACATCATCAGATTTTCACACAAGTCCTAAAAGTAGATAAAGAGAACCCAGTTAAACAAATGAGACAAAAATATTATACTTGGTCATTTATTTATTGAGGAAAATGATCCAATATTACATATTAGTGAGTGGCAAAAGTATGTGAACCTTTGCTTTCAGTATGGTTGTGGACCCCCTGTGCAGCATAACTGGCAACTAACGTTTCCTTTACTGTTGATATCCTGCACAGCCGGCTTTGGAGGAATTTTAGCCATTCCTCCGTACAGACCAGCTTCAGCTCTGGGATGTTTGGTGGTTTCCTCCATTCCTTTAACTGCGCCACTTCAGGTCCTTTTACACACCTTGCTCTTGGAGTGATCTTTGCTTGAATTTCCTCCATTTGTACACAATCGGTCTGACTGTGCATTGGTGGAGTCCAAACTTTTTAGAGATGGTTTTGTAACCTTTTTCAGCCCGATGAGCATCAACAACTCTTTTTCTGAAGTCCTCAGAAATCTCCTTTGTTTGTGCCATGATATACTTCCACAAACATGTGTTGTGAAGAGCAGACTTTGATAGATCCCTGTTGTTTAAATAAAACAGGGTGCCCACTCACACCTGATTGTCATCCCATTGATTGAAAACACCTGACTCTAATTTCACCTTCAAACGTCCTGTTAATCCTAGAGGTTCACATACTTTTGCCACTCACTAATATGTAATATTGGATCATTTTCCTCAATAAATAAATGACCAAGTATAATATTTTTGTCTCATTTGTTTAACTGGGTTCTCTTTATCTACTTGTAGGACTTGTGTGAAAATCTGATGATGTTTTAGGTCAAATTTATGCACAAATACAGAAAATTCTAAAGGGTTCACAAACTTTCAAGAATCACTGTAACCTCAGAAAGAATATAATACCACTGGATAGTAGCATTATTTGGTTCTGACTGTTATTGTTGAATGAAATAAAGGGGGAAATTACATGGCTGGTGGCCGTGTTAATATTGTATCCAAAGCTCACAGAAGCACAAGGGAAACGAGAGAGAGAGAGAGAGAGCGAGAGAGAGAGAGAGAGAGAGAGAGAGAGAGCAGGGGAGAGATCAAATAATGGCTTGGAAACCTCTGTCTATAGTTTCAACACTGCGTTTCTACAGTTTACACTTAAAGAATACACACATGCTCCATAATACATTCTCACTGTAATCTTATGCCCAAGATGCCACAGTTTTGCTTTGGATGAAAGACTTCACATCCTGGTGTGTTTCTGAGTCCGAGGAATGGCCTGTCTCAGCTCGTAAATGTGGGTCGACTCCTTCCTGGGGAAACTGAATGGAACATTTTGTGTACAAAAGGGGTCTGGCCACCTAGTGCTTTAGTTTTACTACTGGATGTGCAACTGAAATAATTTGCAAGTTTATCAAAGAACGTAAACAAGAATTTGAAATGTCGTGCAGTGAGGCTCAGGTTAAGAAATGCAGAATGAAAAAATTAAGAAATTACACAGTAGATTATTTAAACATGAACAACAACAAGAAAGCATTAATTTAACAAGTAAGTGGTAAAGACCTGGTATTTAAAGAGAGCAATTAAATGATTCTGCTGGTCAGACGTTGTAGAACACCCTCATTTTTCAGTTTTGTTGACATTTAAGCACATTTAAGAAATGATGTAAAGGTAAGCAGTAAAATGAAAAGGGTTTAAAAAAACTGAAAACTATTGTAAATTTGAGTTATTACTGTCAAACCCTTTTTATGTATCAAAGTAGTGTTGGAACAGACTGTGTTACTAGACCTGCTAGGACAGTGTTTGGACAATGCAGAACTACAAAATATAGTACACTGCCATCATAATGGTGGGAAAAGGCATTCTTAACCAAAAGGGATAGCACAGCATTTTAGCCGCATACAATACGCTTAGGTCAACTTCTGTTTGGAATGGGGTTAATCCTACAACAAGACAATGATACCTCAGGTTACTCTGGAACTACTTTACATGTCCTCCCCTTGTCAGTGTGGGTTTACTCTGGGTACTTTGGTTTCCTCTCACAGTCTAAAGACATGCCTCTTAGGTCAAATGGAGTTTCTAAAGTGCCCCTAGTGTCTGACTGTGTGTATGAGTGTAAGTGTATGTGCCCTACGATGAATTGGTGCCCTGTCTAGGGTTGTTCTTGGCTTGTGCAGGCATTTTTAGTTTAAAATGTTATAAAACAATATCATGATTCCTTTGTCTTCAGACTATTTGTTCAGTGTTTTTTTCTAGCTGCATTGTGACATTAAGCAGGGGGCAAGTTAATACAAAGAATTGTAAGAGTGGTAGAATAAAACCAGTGCTAGTGTTTACAAGTTTGTAATATTTTGTTATATTTGTAATTGTTTACGTTTACATTTACAGCATTTAGCAGACACCCTTATCCAGAGCGACTTACAACTGGTACAATCTTACAATCCAAGCAATTGTGGGTTAAGAGTCTTGCTCAAGGACCCAACAGTGGCAGCCTGGCAGAGGTGGGATTTGAACCCTGTACCTTTTGGTCCATAGTCCAGAACATGGGACTGTAGACTGCAGTGGGACTGTGGTAGCCTAGCGGTTAAGGTGTGTAATGCTTGTTGTTGGTGTGTAATGCTTGTCACCAAATGTTGAAACTGTACATTACTGCTACATATTGTTCTACATTTTTACAGTCCCATGTTCTTGCCTTTGCATAATATATAATGTGTGGTGCAGTGGTGTTAGATCACATAGCCTTGAATGGTGTATTGTTAATTTATGAAAAGAATAACTCTATGTGAAGGGATCTTAATGGGCACCCTCAAAAAGTAGATGTATGGATGTATGGCCCACAAAATTGTATGTTTGATCTATTAATACTATGTTACTGCTTGTCTGTAGCCTGTGAGCAGTTTTTGCCACTATTGTGAAGTGAGTTTAATAAAGGATAAGAGCCATCGCAGAATATGTTTTGTAGCACATAAAGAAAAAAACGTCTATATGAAGGTCATGGCTATTAGCACACAAACAAGATGCCACAAACGTCTGTATGGCCATTGCTGAGAAAGAAGCTGAGTTATTACCTATTGCATCCAATGACAGAATGTAAATTCAATAAGTTTACAGTGTTGGTTTTATACAGTAATTAAAGAATTTAAAAAATGAATGCTATACATGTGAGATATGCGTAGGTAATCAGTATGTTTATGTGAAAAGAAATACAGTACATATAGAGGTAGTCCCTGATTTACAATGGGGATTCATTCCAACAAATTCACTGTAAGTTGAATTTACTGTAGACCAAGGATTTTAATATATACTGTATATGTCATAGTGTAGCTTACCTTGAACATGCTTAAAACATGATCATGACAATGGCTTTTCCTCACTACATTTCCCAGAGCTCATCCCTCCCAGAACGTGACTCCCTACATCACATAGTGTCAAGTTCTTCATCTAGCACAGGAGAGTATCATAGTGTGTAACTTACCTTGCTTAAAACACTTACATTAAACTATAGTTGGGCAAAATAATTAATATAAAGATGATTTGATAATAAACTGTTGATTGTCTCATGAAATTTACTGAATAATGTACTGAAAGTGAAAAACAAAAGTGAGCAAAAGCAAAAATTCAGAGTACAGTTTCTGCTGAATATGTATTGATGTATATTATCGGATTCCCATCTTGAAGTTAAAATATTGTAAATCGGGCAGACGTAAAACGGGGGAGGACCTGTACACAGATGAGCCAGCGGTTAGCATAGTTAGTACCCAGTCTGACATGTGAATACAAAGCGCTGTACTCAGCAGAGTGTACTTCCATAACCAATACTTTTGGTCTTCACTGATAAAGAACTGATGAGTTTTGGGCAACATCCTGTCATGGGATTGTAGTTTGTCCCTCCTTTGTGGTGAACAAATTATGACAGTCACATTTTGTAACAGTAGAGGCTTAGTGATAAGATACAGGTGTTGAACCACAAGGTCCAGGGGTCAAATCCTGATTCTGTCAAGTTGCCACTTTTGGGTCCTTGAGCAAGGTCCTTAATCTACAATTGCTTGGATTGCAAGATTGTATCAGTTGTAAGTTGCTCTAGATAAGGGAGTCTGCTAAACGACTAAATGTACATGTGAATATGGAGACACAAGACTCTAACCTGGACTAAAACCAAACCCCAAGTGTTAAAGACTGTGTAATAAATATACACAGCGCTACATTAGGTACAAATACCTTCTGTTTACAAGAATTGGCCATTTTTTTGTGATTTGGGGTATATTCTCTCTCTCACACACACACACACACACACACACACACACACACACACACACACACACACACACACACACACACAAACATAACTCGTTGAAAAAAATCAAATTAACCAACCAGATAGAAATATCAGATTGCTGCAACTTTAGATAAATGATATGTAAATGATTACAGGTGTGGTCTGATTAGACACTGGGTCTTATAAATATGGTCTTTTTATAGCTGCCCTATAAAAAAAAGCTTTTTGGTAGTGTGCCTCTTGGTGAGAGATCATTGACTGCTAGACATGCCTCTGTGATGCACTCAAAGACATTTTGCCCAGGTGACAGGCTTTGCTAGGGGGTGCTTCATTGGACTGAGAGAAGCAGGATGGTCGTTTTGATGAACTGTCTGCTATCTAAGCCGTTCTGACCTAGCTTTTAAGAGGAGGTGTTGTGAGCAGTGGTTCCGTGAGGGCACACGCACACGGAAAACAGGCTCTGGACGGCCCAGACTGACCACCAGTAGAGAGGATAGAGCACCTCCCACAGTTTTGCTGTCCACCACCCAGATACAGTTGGTGCCTTCACTACACACCCGTTTCTGCCTGGACCATTTCCACAGACCCAGGCCCAGCTGTGGGGAAATGTGTCATAGAGGCATGTTTGGCAGTCAACAAACTCTCATCAAGAGGTACACCACCCAAAAGTAGCTTCTGAGAGCCTTTTTATAGAACTGTGGAGGAAGAACTTTTAAACCCTCTTGTGGCAAGACCCAGCGTCTAATCTTCCCACACCTGCAATCATTTACATATCTGCCTGCGATGTAACTGCATAAGTACATGGCAGGTTTGGCAGCAATCTGATAATTCTATCTGGGCGCTTTATTGTTTTGTTAATGAGCTTGTATATATATCTTCAATCATCACCCATCAGTATGAGAGAGACAGATACATTTTCCATAGTTGTTACCACTACGATTGTGTGTGATTCAAACACAACAGATCTGGCCAAACAAATGAGCGAAAGGACCTGGTACAATTTTGGAGTTAAGCATTTTTGTTTGATGCATAAATGGCAGCCAGTTACAATAAAACGGATATACATAAAAGCATTGATCAATTATTAATTACATTGCTGAATATATTCAGCTTACATATACACAAATGTCTAAGCTGTTGAGGTTTAACTGAATAAAATGAAATGAAAATAAATCAGTGTACCATCAGCAAGAAATGAGCTTTTTCTCTTCCACACACCTCAGAAACAGTACCTCTGCTCTCATGTGCATCAACACATTCATCAATACCATACCATCTTCATTGTGTTATCCTGGTGAAATTTCATTTTCAAAACCACGAACACAAATTGAAATATTCATGTTGGAATATCACTCATTTTATACAGCAAGGTCACTATACTAGTATATTTTTCACTATGCTACTTGATAACAACATTTACATTTACAGCATTTAGCAGACGCCCTTATCCAGAGCGATTTACAATTGATGCAATCTTACAATCCAAGCAATTTTGGGTTAAGACCCAACAGTGGCAGCTTGGCAGAAGTGGGATTTGAACCCTGGACATTTTGGTCCATAGTCCAGTACCTTAACCGCTAGGCTACCTAGACCATGTCCCAGTCCCATCTGTAATGACTTGGTGGTAAGAGCCAGCTGCTGGAATCAGAGGTTCTTGATGGCCTGAGTTTGAATCGCAGGAGGCCTTGCAATGTGAGGGCTGGGTGGTGCATTTATAAAATCCTGTGATGAACTGGCACACTGTTGAGGATGACCCTCTGCCTGTGCCCAGTATGCTGTCTAGTTAATGCATCTATATAATGCATAGTCGACTTTAAATAAATAAATAAATCAATAAAATATACAAATTATATCTGAGGTGGCATGGTTTCTCAGTGGGTAGCACTGTCACCTCACAGCGAGAAGGTTCTGGGTTCAATCCCTTGGTGGATCTGTTTGAGTCCTTTCTGTGCAGAGTCTGCATGTCCTCCCCATGTCCTTGTGGGTTTACTCCAGTTTCCTCCCACAGTCCAAAGACATGCGTGTCAGGTTAATTGGTATTTCTAAAGTGCCCAGAGTTTGTGTGTGAGTGGAGAAGTGTGTGTGCCCTGCGATGGATTGGCGGCCTGTCTAGGGGTGTTCCTGCCTTGCCCTCTATGCCACAGGCTAGGCACCAGCTCTCCAGGTGACCCTTGTCATGATTAAGCGACTGGGAGTGAATTCAGTGGAGATGTAGATCTTGGACAGGGCACCAGTCTGTGTCAGGTTTCCATAAATGCACCACCCAACCTTCATATTGTATTTCTGACTGCTTGGTTCATTAAGAGAGGCCTCATCCTGTTTCTCACACTTTATCTGAACCACTACCCTCTCATCCTCCTCCATCTTCAACACAAGCTGTTTATTTGTATGTAAAGCGCTTCTACTTGAGCCATGATTGGCAGGTGTTTTTTCTGATAGAAATATATATATTTTTGTATAAAAATAATTATACGAAAGCCATTATGCTTTAAAAGACACTTTAGTCTCCCTTGATACATTATATTGTCTGCTGAAAATGACATTTTGACTAACAATGTGTAAGCAATTGTGATAAAGTGTAATACCATTATAATGATGTTATTGTCCTCACATTTTATGAAAAGCGGATTTGTGTCACCAGCCTAGGAGAGGGTGTGAGCGAGGAGAATGGTTATCAGCATATTTAGGCACCCTTTGAAAAGAATGTGTCATGGATCTCATCTAAAACGGAGATTGTTCATAATGAAGGGCAGATGTAACACGTTCTTTAAATGGCACAGCCATTAGGCTCACATTGCTGTTGGAACCATGTAATATGTATGAGATTTTGCCATGGATCAGTGCTATGTGACCTCTGTAGGAAAAGTTCACAAGGCATCCATTATGAACAATTTAGGCAATTATTGTATTGCCATTTTGGTTACTATTAAGGTATTCTTTTCTCCCATTATGGGATTAAATGTGTTTTCATAGTCATTTAGAAATTATGATTTCTGATTCCACTGCTTATTTCCTTGAATCTTAGGCCATGCACTCCCTTAGACTTAATAGAGTTTGACTGCATTGTTTGCACTGACAGAGAGCTGTATTAAAAACCATAGGGACCCATCTACCTAGCACCGCTCCTGCCCCCCAGTTCTCCTGCAATATGGAGGGCATTCAAAATTTTCTTGATGTTTAATTATAGATGCCTTAAACCTTGCTGTTGAACAGGCTCTTTGCCATTCAAGTAATGCCAGTCAGTATGATGGCTTTGACCTTTCATCCTGGCATTATTCTGTACTGCACACAATCATCTCCCTAAATAGCTCCAAACAGTACATATAGTAGGTAGTTAGATACAGTCACAGTTGAGAAGTCTGAGGGCCTGGCCAGGATTAATCTTGGTGACAGGTCATTTAAAATGGCCGCTGTGCAGCATGCTGGAAATTACTTCTACAGACTGAAACAGTGCTCTCAAAAGTAGAAGAATTTGGTTGGGATTAAACGCTGTGTCTTAACCGACTAGTCCTGTTTAGAAATGCATTGGGTGGCCTCAGCAACTGACAGCCACGGTGTTCTGTAAGGACCAAACAGAGGTGCAGTACTTAAGTGACTATTGACAGTTATCCACGAAAATTGTGTTTGTACGCGACAGAGAAAGGAATAGCAAATAGGTGTTGGTGTCTTTGCTGCATAGATGCAACATCTATGTGACCCAACTTGTAATCCAGGGCTTTAGCTATTTCACAAGTGCCAGTTTAACAAGAACAAACAGCCACAACTGGAACAAGGTGCTGAAGTCATTGGAAAGCACTTTGGGAGGCTTCTGTTTCCTCAAGATCTGCCATGGGATGCATGAGATTATGCAGTGTGTGCATTCATTACTTCCAATCATTTTCTACAAACAGGAGGTGGATTGTAATAAGTTAGACATTTTTTTACATTTTTATTGCTTTTGAGTGACTGGTGATGTTTACATAGGCTGATATTTGTGTAAATGTGTTCAAATTTAAAATTTAAAATAAAGACCTTTTCAGAACTGTTCCTAGGATCTCATGAAAAAAAAACTGCTTCCTAAAAAGTAGTTTCTTGGCTAACTTTCCTAAAAGCGCATTCCTCGACTGTAGAAGGGTTGACTTAAATTGAATGTCTGTTAACTAACCGGAGGTTAAAATTATGTCAAGAGGCTGATTGAGTGTATTTAGGGTATGTTTGACTATGGGCTATGGAAAGTGATCATTTAAATGATCCCATAAACATTTTAAATTCAAATTACTTTAAAATAAAGACCTTTTCAGAACTGTTCGTATGATCTCATGAAAAGAAAACAGTTTCAACAGATCATTGGTCAAACAAGCAAATTACTAGAGGATGACCAGAAGTTTCAGGTGGGTGCAGCCACACAGAAAGGTTTAAAGCCGCCAAGATAATTTCAGCTTCTGGTGACCATATGGATAGTGTATCTCCAGAATATTCAGCCTTCTGTAATCACTTGTCCATGATTCCATGGATTATATCCATCTGTCCATCATGTTGCTGTCCTTTCTCCTTTTTCCTCAGCTGTTACAAGCATAATTGTCTATCTAGAAATGTCCAAAATCAAAGAGCTTCAGTTTGGTTACCCTGCCTTTGTGTGAAAGGTAGGGTCTGGTTTTCTTGAGGATCTGATTGACTGCCTTTTTGCTGTCAAATGTACTCTCGAAAGTCTTTGCTATCACCAAAGTTTGGGTTAATGTTTCTCTTGTGAACAACCTTATTCACTAGTATACTTTACGTGCTACACTTATGTAAAACCCATCTACTTTCCTACGATGCAAAGTGTAATCCATATATTAAAGACATCCACCAATCCAGTTTTTCAAGTAGATCTGAGATAGACTACACAAAGTGTAAAGTACTGTTTCGCATTACATATAGGTAAAATAAATTCCATTCTGATTTAATATGCATTTTGTACACAGATAAATGCAGGTTACTGAAATTCATAGTGTTTTTGTTACGGTTCACCATCCTAAAATAAAGTTGAATCGTGAAAAATAAAAATATAACGGTTTTAAGGACCCAATTGCAGTTAGCTCCAGATGGAAATTGTGAACCACAATGTAAAATAAATAATGAGGGAACTAAACAAATGAAAACATAAAACGAAGCTGCACCTCAGTCAGCAAGCAGCTGGGGATCGAACTCTGGTCACTCACGACAGGGTTCATTGATCTAACATCTGGCCACTAGCTGTCTGGGTAGCTGAAAAAAAGACATATAAAGAACAAAAACAAGTGCCACGTGAAGCAGACTCAAAAACAAAACCACTCCTTATTATATAAAATGGAAGGAGGAAGGCTTCGGCAGCGTGACACGGAAGGACAGGCGCGAGACTGAAAAAGGCAGCGCAGCGAACCTCTCAAAAGACATGATAGTGTGGGGGATCTATTCCTATGCTAAATCTAATCTCTATCTTACCTCCGGTCTTCTGAGCCATACGTGGCCTACCTCCTTAGCGAGGCAGGCCTACCACTAAGCCTCACAGGACTGGATAATAGTTAACACCTAAGAAAATGCCACAGCGATAAGGCAGCAAGGTCAGCGAATGCAACGACAACTGCCAGGACTCAGGGATGCTCTTATATACAGTGGGGCAAAAAAGTATTTAGTCAGCCACTGATTGTGCAAGTTCTCCTACTTAGAAAAATTAGAGAGGTCTGTAATTGTCATCATAGGTACACTTCAACTATGAGAGACAGAATAAGAAAAAAAAAAAATCCAGGAAATCACATTTTAATATTTTTAAAGAATGTAATTGTAATTTATGGTGGAAAATAAGTATTTGGTCAATAACAAAAGTTCAACTCAATACTCTGTCTTCACCAAGTTTGCACACACTGCAGCTGGTATTTTGGCCCATTCCTCCATGCAAATCTCCTCTAGAGCAGTGATGTTTTGGGACTGTCGCTGGGCAACACGGACTTTCAACTCCCTCCACAAATTTTCTATGGGGCTGAGGTCTGGAGACTGGCTAGGCCACTCCAAGGACCTTGAAATGCTTTTTACGGAGTCACTCCTTCGTTGCCCGAGCGTGGGTTTGGGATCATTGTCATGCTGGAAGACCCAGTCATGTTCCATCTTCAATGCTCTCACTGATGGAAGGAGGTTTTGGCTTAAAATCTCACGATACATGGCCCCGTTCATTCTTCCCTTAACACGGATCAGTCATCCTGTCCCCTTTGCAGAAAAACAACCCCAAAGCATGATGTTTCCACCCTCATGCTTCACAGTAGGTAGGGTGTTCTTGGGATGCAACTCAGCATTCTTCTTCCTCCAAACACGACGAGTTGAGTTTTCACCAAAAAGTTCTATTTTGGTTTCATCTGACCAACATGGATATTCTCCCAATCCACTAACTGGATCATCCATATGCTTCTCTTATGGCAAAACGTTCAGACGAGCCTGGACATGTACTGGCTTAAGCAGGGGGGCACGCCTGGGCACTGCAGGATCCGAGTCCCTCTCAGCGTATTGTGTGTTACTGATGGTAACCTTTTGTTTTACTTTTGGTCCCAGCTTTCCTGCAGGTCTCTTTCATCAGGTTCCCTCCGTGTAGTTTCTGGGATTTTTTGCTCACCGTTCTCATGATCATTTTGGACCCCACGGGATGAGAATCCTTGTGTGGGGGGCCCTAGATCGGGGGAGATTATCAATGTCTCTTGTCGTTCCATTTTCTTACAAAAATTGCTCCCCAACAGTTGGATTTTATTCAACACCAACCCTGCTTGCCTATTGTAGATTTTCACATCCTCTTCCCAGTCCTGGTGCGGTCTAAGGTCTCACGAGGTACAAAATCTTCTCTGACGCTCCTCCTCACGTCTGCCGCTTCTGCGTTCATCCCTACTTGGTATCCTTCACATTGTCCAGATGTCTTCATCTTCTACTTCTTCTGACATATCACGTCTTCGCTCTTACTCGTTCTAGACTCTATCATACAACTATGTCCTGTGTGCCTTCCAGCTTTATGATCTTATGCCGGCGGTTATCATCAGACCTAACCTACCCTCTTGGTCGTAAGCTCCACTATTTTAATAAATAGAGCGAAGAAACTATCTCACCAAGTGACTTCTCGAGGCGAGCACCTGCCTGTCTCGCAAAACAGGATACCGATATTCTTCTATATCACACGCGCTCTGTATCCATCAGCGACTGCTTACGTTCGACATCGCTCCCGAGACGGTTTCCGACCGGTCCCGCAAATATAGTACCATGGGTTGAGGTGACGAGCGGAATTTTTTCCGGGTTTTCTTTCCTGGTGTCCTTCGACAGCTCTTTGTTCTTGGCCCATGGTTTTTTTGGAGTTTGAGTCTGACTGTTTTTGAGGCTGTTGGACAGGTTTCTATTATACAGAACCAGGTTGCCATTCATACAGGTAATGAGTGGCAGGACAGAAGAGCTTCTTAAAAAGAAGTTGTTACAGGTCTGTCTGTGAGAGCCAGAAATCTTGCTTGTTTGTGGGTGACCAAATACTTATTTTCCACCATGATTTACAATTAAATCATCTTTCTAAGTCAGAGAACTTGCACAATCAGTGACTGACTAAATACTTTTTTGCTCCACTGTATGAACAAATGTTGTCCTATATTATAGTGAAACCATCTGGCAACCAAGTGTATTTAAATTGAATGTCTGTTCTAAGTAACCGGAGGTTAAAATTATGTCAAGAGCCGGAGTGGGTGTATTTGGGGTATGTTTGACTTTGGGCTATTCATCATTCATATTAGTGATGAAAAATGGGGTTGTTGTTGTACGTTGTATGTGATGATGAACCAGAAGTAGCTTAGTGTTTAAAGCTGGGAATACTAATTAGAAAGCTGCGAGTTCAAATCCTGGCTTGTGCATGCTGAGTGTGTTGGGCCCCTGAGCAAAGTTCTTAACCTTGAACTGCTCAGGCCCATTGTAAGCTCTGGATAAAAACATCTACTACAGCTGGAAATATAAAAGTAAATAATGCTAATTGTGCTTTAGACATTACAGTCCCACTTGAATCTACCTGTGACAAATACAAACTAATTTACCCACAGTTAACTAGTGGAATAGCTATTTTTTTATGAGAAACATATTACAGTGTAATTTTACAGCAACTGCCAATAACAGACTTTCTGTTTTGAGGGAGGCACGGTGGGTAGCATGACCCACAGTAACATGAGCTCACAGCAAGGAAGTCCTGGGTTCAATCCCAGGGTGTAGTAACCTAGGTCCTTTCTATGTGGAGTCTGTATGTCCTTTCTGTGACTGCGTGTGTTTACTCTGGGTGCTCTGGTTTCCTCAAATAGTCCATAGACATGCATGTTAGGTTAACTGATTACTCTAAATTGAAATTGACTTGCGTCTATATATATAACTAGTCTTGATGTAACCTTGTGTGTGAGCATCATGATTTTGGAAAACAAATGTCTCTTCAGACTCGCATTCTGATTTCCCGATTTTTTCCTCTTTTTTACCTCCATAAATACTTTTAGTGATTAAATTATTACATTATTTGAACTTTGCATTGTCATTCTGATCTTTATCAGGATATGAATGTAAGGTTTTGTTCTATTCCATTGTTACCTGTGATGAGCTTTATACTAGAAGGTAGAACCTTTGAGCTTCTCTATCAGCACCTTGTGAGCCCTTTTACCAAGGAGCATCCTTGGGGAAATAATCACTTAAATTAGGTGTCAGACTTTGGTCATTTCCTCAACAAGAAACAGGTCCAATTTTCTGTCAGAGTTACTCTGGGTCAATTCAATATTCCCAGGGTGTTTTTTACTCTCCTTGGGGGGTTGGATCGTTGTCTGACTTTTGGCCATTTTTGCTGCTTTTATGAAGAGGTGTTGTTTCCTACAGCCCTCACGAGGCAGCCCTTTTGCTCTGACATGCGTGCTGGAGCAGACTGCCGATTCATCTTTAACTTAGCCCCTGTCTGGAAGAGCTATCTGATATATTCATCACATGATCATTACTGAACCAGACAGTCTTGTCTCTTATGAAGCACTTCAATCTCTGTGTGCAAGAGACTGTCAAAGGAAATGCATATGGGGACACAAATTCCAGCAGCGATACAGAGTGTGTGAGCGAGAAGTGCAGAGTGAAAATAAACTAATAGAAAACACTAAGTGGATGCCACTAGTAAAGCAGTGATGGATGCGCCTGTCTGATTTCATTGTGTTCATGGCACGGTGTTTACGACAGTCAGGATGAATGAGCTCCTCACACAGCACAGGTACTATATCCACATACTGTTCATGTATTATATCTTTGATTCACCATTTCTTTATTATTGCTCACTTTAATAAACATAAATGTAGGTTCAATATATTTGCCATTTAATTACAACAGCCTGCTCAAATGTTTGCTTGTATTCCCGGGAAGGTAAATTTCACCACGCTTGCAATATAAAACCTGTTTTATCAGCCGATGCAGGCTTCTTTCTGTATACAGCCACATGTGGTCCTTCTGGATCAGAGAGATTCAAAGCAGTACGGCTAAGTATGGGACTACTTCTTCAGCTTTATGGATGGACCTTTAATGAATCAAATCCATAAAGTCAAATGCCGCCCTGCGATCAAGTCTGCTTGAAGTGCCACGGTCTCTGTGGCTCTCATCAATCGACACATGAGTCGAAAACTCCAGGAGCAGTCATTAGAGATTCACAAAGTGCTCTGGTGATGGGAGTAGCAAAAAGACAATGTTGAAATCTCTTTTCAAGCTCAAAGACATTTCTGGCACTTTTTTCGAAGCCACATCATGATGCAACACAGGAAGAGGGTGGTGACACTAGAGTATAATTCAGCTGCAGTTCTAAAATTAGTAAAGACGTGGTGATGGTAGAGCAAGGGAGCTGCTGCATGCAAACTCACTTTGCAGAGTTTCAGGAAAGGAAACAAACCATTACCAGAGCAGCAGACAGGAACCGGCTGGAGGGCACCTGTCTCACAGAGACACTGTGGATTTACAGCTGCTGCTCCGTCGGAGAGATGCCGCCGCCTCTTATGATTAATTATAGGAAGCAGCAGCAAAAAGAAGAGCACTGGTTGCTAATGCCATGCGCTTGCTATCTTTCCATTGCCACATATTTATATTGAGACCAGGTTGTGTGTTGTTTTGCATTTTGTTTGTCTGGGATCTGCCCTTGAGGACAAGGCCAATGCATAATAATCACAAAAGAAATTATGGAAAACCATCTTAAGGGATTTATCTTTGGTTTAATAGACCTTGCTGGTCTGAATCTGGAGTGTCTAATTACAGAAACTACAATAAGAAATTTTGAAGTGGACTTGGTTGATGCATTTCATCCACAGATAATGTCCCAGTTAGCTTAAAGCCAGTGGGATGAATCTGCTGTACTCCTATACTCCTACAGTGGTGCTTGAAAGTTTGTGAACCTTGTAGAATTTTCAGTATTTCCGCAGAAATATGACCTAAAACATCATCAGATTTTCACACAAGTCCTAAAAGTAAAAAAAGAGAAACCAGTTAAACACATAAGACAAAAATATTATACTTGCGCAGTTATTTATTGAGGAAAATGATCCAATATTACATATTACATACAACACATGTTTGTGGAAGCGTATCATGGCACAAACAAAGGAGATTTCTGAGGACCTCAGAAAAAGAGTTGTTGATGCTCATCAGGCTGGAAAAGGTTACAAAACCATCTCTAAAGAGTTTGGACTCCACCAATCCACAGTCAGACAGATTGTGTACAAATGGAGGAAATTCAAGACCATTGTTACCCTCCCCAGGAGTGGTTGACCAACAAAGATCACTCCAAGAGCAAGGTGTCTAATAGTTGGCGAGGTCACAAAAGACCCCAGGGTAACTTGTAAGCAACTGAAGGCCTCTCTCACATTGGCTCATGTTAATGTTCATGAGTCCAGCATCAGAAGAACACTGAACAACAATGGTGTGCATGGCAGGGTTGCAAGGATAAAGCCACTGCTCTCCAAAAACAACATTGCTGCTCGTCTGCAGTTTGCTAAAGATCACGTTGACAAGCCAGACGGCTATTGGAAGATAGTGGCAGTAGTATCATGGTTTGGGCATGTTTTGCTGCATCTGGGCCAGGACGGCTTGCCATCATTGATGGAACAATGAATTCTGAATTATATCAGAGAATTCTACAGGTTAAAGAAGAATAAAGTTCATGTTTTGGAATGGCCAAGTCAAAGTCTTGACCTTAATCCAATGGAAATGTTGTGGAAAGACCTGAAGCGAGCAGTTCATGTGAGGAAACCCACCAACATCCCAGAGTTGAAGCTGTTCTGTACGGAGGTATGGGCTAAGATTTTTCCAGCAGAACAGCTATTGAACAGTGAATTGATTGAATACTCATTTATCGCATTACTGAGAAAATCTGATATTCTGCAGTTATCGGATTAATAAGTACATGTGAATGCACTCAGTGTAGGCGCTTATGTCTATGATGGACAGGGTTAACATGGCGATGGCCTGCAACTCGTCACCCCAAACTCAGCAAAGGGAGCTATACTGTGTGTTTTCACACTCTCCTCCATTAACTAGCATTATACAGTTCTGTGTTGCCAGTTTGTAGTATGTCCCACCTGAGACCACTCTCCGTAGGTACTCACCACCATCTTGGTGTTTAGGAAATGCTCTGATCCAGTCATCTGCCCCTTCTTAAAATTTGTGCTTCTGAACATTTTTCCCAAACATTGTCTGTGAGAACTGATTGTTCAATACTGTTTAATATAATTCAGCTTTACATGTGCTCTTGTAACTAGATAATCAACATTATTTGTGTTTTGGACTGTCTGTGGTTTAATGTTTTTGGTCGATCAGTGTGTATCTGCCTGGTCAAAAATTCGCACACTATAATATTTCTTTGGATCGCCTTTAGCTTTGATTACGATGCACATTCACCATGGCATTGTTTTGACAACCTTATGCAACGTTACAACATTTACTTCTGGCCAGAATTTTTTGCCTAAGATCTTGTTTCGAACCACCCCATAAAGACTTTTCCAGAACATCCCAAAGACTTTCAGTACAGTTAAGGTCAGAACACTGTGGTGACCAATTTCATGTGTGAAAATGATACCTCATGCTTGAGTCTGAGGAATCTTGCCATTGTCCTCCTGGAATATACCGTGCTATACGAGAAGAAAAGAATCATCTGATGGAATAATCTGATCATTTAGTACATTCAGGTACTCAGCTGAGTTCATTCTATTGCCAGATAAATTTGCTGAGCCTAAACCTGACCAACTGAAGCAACCCCAAGTCATAAGACTGCTTCCAGAGGCTGGACTATGCATGAAGGCTGTATTGCATCATGCTCTTACCTTTTTACCCTGACGCCCCCATCGCTCTGGAATAGAGTAAATCTGGACTCATCAGACCACATTACATTTTTCAGTAGATCCAGAGCTCAATATTTAAGCTCCCTAGCAAACTGAAGCCTTCTTTTATGAATAGCCTCAATAAAAAGTGGATTTCTTATGGCAACACAGCTATTTTAATTCTAATCCTGTGAGCATTGTGCATGTGGAAATGCTCTTACTTTCACTATTAAACACAGACACGAGTTCTACTGTTGTTTTTTGTTTTATAATGATTCGACTTTACCAGTCATTTAAGGGATCTCCAATCACAATCATTTAAGATTTTCCCCTACCACATTTCTCCAGTGAAGTTGTTGCTTCACCACTATCCTTTCAGGTTTTAATAATGTGTTGGACAGTTCTTAACACAATTCCAGTCATTTCAGCAATAACATTTTTAGTTGTTTTATTTGATTGATGCAAGACAAATAATTTGACCAATTTTAAACACAATAAAATATTTACCACAACCACAGGATACATATTCTGACAGGGTTGTTAAACAAATGAGAAGCTACTCACTGCACCAGTTAGGGTGATAAAAGCTTTTATCTCCCAAAGCAGAGCTTGGTCATTTATTGAAGCTTTGTTAAACCAGCAGCAAGCTAGCTGTACACTTAAAAGTACCAACCAAAAGAAAAACAAAATGAGGACCAGTAAACTGACTGCAAAAGTAAATTGTTTCAATAAATATAATTTTGAAGACCATTGTGATTGTAGTCAAAACATGAATTTGTTAGGGAGAACTTATATACAATTGTATATACACCTGTCTCAATAATGTACAAACAGTTATGGAATACTAATATAACAATAATGATATGGACTTGAGTACTGAGAATGGACCACTCACTTCGTAGACTCACTATGGTAGAGTTGGGCTTGTCTTCATATCATAGTGTTTCCATACCTGTAATTTGCATAGTCTTGCAAAAACGATAACAAAACAAACATTATATTGTTATTGCACCATTGCTAGTGAACTGTACATTCCCATTCCTCATCCAGTTTCACTATTTGTTGGTATTTTATGCTGAGCTTAAAACTCTCTACTGGAGTTTACCCATGCAGCATTTAGCGTATGGGTCAGCAGTCTGATAGAATATCATTAGTAATGACAGGGAATTCATGAGTACTTATAAAGGTTGGAAAAACTAAGCAGATGTACAGTGTTCATTCTCGTTAGGATCACAGTGGGTGTGGGCTTACTGAACTGAGTTCTGAAAGTAAGGTGAGAATACACTAATCAGGGCTGTAGTCCTTCACAGGGCATCACACATTCTGTCTATTTATTTACACACACAAGCAATTTAGATGTGTTGATCATGTCTCCTTTATAGCATATATAGCATATATGTATATATATATAT